>JBBJLR010016077.1:0-13412 GCA_037577145.1 Brachypetersius gabonensis
CTGCACTCTATGTAAAGCGTCCTTGGGTTTGTGAAAGGCGCTATATAAATGTAACCTATTATTATTATTATTATTATTATCTAGCTGTTGGGCTAAGTTTCCCAAAAATGTACAGCGTTGTCAAGATGGCTTCAGCTACTTTCATGCCGCTTGCACTTTTCAGAAAGATGCTTTAAATCGCGAACCCTTGTTGCTGTCCATGTTTCGATGCCAGGACTCTGAAACAGCAAACACGGAAAACAATAAAAGGCATGACTTACATCACAACCAGCAGCCAAGTCCGTCTGCCATAATAAGTGCTGGAAAAGCCCAGAGTGTAGCGCGACCACGATCACTTGATTGCTGATGAATCTGCACGTACAGTCGATCTGGTCCAAGCTCCTTGATTCTTTTTTGTTCTTCATCCAGACGCCTTGTGAACTGGTATCTTTGTAACGATAAAACCGGATTTTCTTACATCTTGAGAAACATTGATTAATACCCGTCAGTCAACTGATGAGCTGCTGCTGAGAGGAATGAGAACGGTTCAATCACAGAAGGCCAATTATATAAAAACAAATATTGATTCACTCTCAACAAAAGTGGGAGGGATCAGGGCGCAAAGCCCAGCGCCCCAAGGACAATTTGAAACAAGCCAATTAGAGCTTAGCCTCAAATCACATGCTTTTCAAAAGTTTGTGTACCTACATAGACACTCATTAGTCCGGTGCCCCGCACACACATATGAAAGAAATATTAGTTTAGATTTTTTTTAATTTTCAATAAATGGTAATATGACTAACAGTAGAATACTATGACTAACCTTAAATAATTTTATTTCGTTAATATTTGCAATATATACTTAACTTATAAATTGTTAACATGTTAAAGGGGGCTAACTTGAAGGGAGGCGGCACCCCAGTGCCCTCTATTGACCAGCCACCACTGATCTAAACACTGCAGACCAAGTTCAGCCTTCCATGGAGGCCCTGTCCCTAATGGCAGTTCCTTTTTAAGCAGGATGATCCCTTCTACACTGCAAACACTGTTCAGGAAGCGTTTGAGGAACATCACAGAGAGTTCAAGGTGCCTCCAGACTCCCCAGATCTCAATACGATCAAGCTTTGTGTCAGGCCCTCAGTCACATCCCCTGCAGTGAGGGGCGGGTCTCTGGTGAGACGAGCTCCTCACTGCAGGGCATGTGGCCGCTAGGCGGCAGGGAGATCAGTTGCGAGCAATCAAGGACTGTCTCCTCAAGATGTGCTCAGACTGTCTCTGATTTTCTCGTAGTCTGCCAGGTTTCTGAGACGTGGCTCACTGGTGCTGATTATCTGGTTTTGCTTGTGTCTGTTTTTGTGCTCTGGACGTATTTATTGGTCCTGTATTGAAATTCTGCTCTGTTTTTGAAGCTGCCTTTAGAAAAATCCCTTTTAAAAATTCCATGTGTCCAGTCTCTCCCTCCTCTGGACCCAGAGGTCCTGTGGATTTGACTGTTTTGGCAGCACAAAGACAACCTACACACTATTGAACATGGCTGATCAGTGCATATGTCCATTGGTTGCACTTAGCAACAGGTAGGTGGCCCCATTTATCCTCTACTCTTTCTTTTTACCAACATTTATTTTTCATAAACTACAGATTTTTATTCTTGTTAAACTCTGGAAAGTGAACACCTATAAATTAAAATATGTAAAATAAAACAAGATTCCTTTCTAACACAGAAAGAATACATAACAGTGCTGTCACAATAACTCATTACAAATCTGTCTAGAGATCATCATTCAATTATAATTAAATTAGGTGCCTTTTTATAGGTCAGTAGTGGAGTAAAAATGACATTTTCTGTCTGATAAAGGCACTTAAATCCTAATATACTGCAATGTTATTTGTTAGAAATGAATGCTGTGTGTATTAATACGTGAGAAACACACATTAAAAATCTCAGTGTGCAAAAAACGTTTGACTGGTAGGTTATAATAAATCCCATTAGTAGATTCTAATCAGTAATAATGACTCCACCATAATAGCAGATGATAGATTGTCAAAGCCTTGTGTTGTTAAAGAGCGATACTGAAGCTGTGAGTATTCACACATCAGTCACACATTAAAAACTGGGTGGACAACAAGGAGAAACCCGCAACAGCACGAGACGAACTTGCAGACTCCACCCACAAGACCATTCGAGACCCCAGCCCTGGAGGCGTGAGGCAGCAGTGCACCACTGTGGGGCCCCACAGGCTGATTAATTTGAATTAAACCACAACAAACAGACACCTGTCTTTTTTTGTAACTGACCTTTAGTGTCTGTTTATAAGTCTGCTGTATGTTTTGCTCCATGTTTGTGTCTTTCAGGTTTTGTTCTTTTCCAGCGTCCGTACAGTGTTCTGTAGAGGAGATCCTGGGCTTTCCAGTGATGGTCCTGTGAGGGGTTTGCATGCCGGGAACAAGGGCTGCGATGGCAAGACATACAGGAGGGGCATCAAATGAAAGACGTTCCTCTGCAGAACCAAAAAGAAAACCAGGACTATCACAGCTAAAATATCCAGAGGAAGTCCCATGACTTATATTTAACTTATAATTAAATAAAATTCATGTTGTTCTGTTGTCCTTATAAACAATACAAAACAAGAGTGATACAGAATTTTATTGTTTATCAACTTTAATGTGTTATTTGAACCCCCCCCCCCCTTTTTTAATAAATATATTCAAAGAAATGTAAATCATAAGGTGTTGTTTTAGGCCCAAATAGATTAAAAATCACACAATAAAAGAAATTGAAAGACACGTTGTTTTTTTTTTGGTTCTCAGGAGGATATTTAGTTGTGAAAGAACTGGACGCTTTTCCGTGACCAAATGCAAAGTGTGATTCTGCAGTTGCTATGGTAACTGCGGCCAGGTGGTTGCTATGGTGGTGTTAGGTGGTTGCTAGCAGTTGTTGAGGTGTAGCAGTTACATTCTTATCCCTCAAACTTTAGCTTTTTAACTTTCTGTGAGGGAACTTTTAGAAGCAGATGTCTGGTTCCATTGACCTCTAATACATAAAGCCTTGAACAATGTGCTATCGGCAGCAAAAACCTAGCCAATATGAGGAAAAAAATCATTTAAAAAAATATAACCAACTATTGAAATGGATTTAAATGGCGTTGCATCCAAACTTTTTACTGTAAAATTAAAAAATGTATTAAAGGTTTTATGTATTAAAAATTACACACACATTAGTACCATAATATTTTTTTTTATTTTAAAGGTAAGTGAACACTGGACAAATATTTGCGATCGTGACTGTCCCAGGTTAGGGTGCTTACACCGCTATGGTCCAAAAATAGTACATTTCTTTAGTCTCTAGTTCTACACACAAGATAATCAGGAAAGGAAACTTCCTGTGATGGATGGCGCTTCCGCTGTTGACCCAAAGACAGAAATGAGGGAGTACTTGACGAATATGCCATCATTATTTTTAACCAATCACAACAAACTGAAACGACTCATTAAAAACTGCATTAAAAACAGCAGAGAAGTCTCTGACTCTCAAACGAACACTCGTTCCGGTCTAACACTGTTTAGCAGCCGATTTGTCTGGCTCTTTGCCAACAGTTCCTGAGTGAGGTGATATCACAATGCCTTTGTTTGATGAATGGATCTCTATGGGCTAAATTATCTATTTTAAATGATCAACACTCGCCTCCTGATCCATGATCAGAAACATACACACACACACCGAAGTGGACGCTTTGCCACTGGAACCGTTGTGAAATTCTGCATGACCTCGGACAAGAAGCTGTGCCTTTTTGTAGCTATAAAGAATAATAAAATAAAATTAAAGACCGGCGCAGTCACACTAATGAATATTCCCTTAATCCCCTAAAAACTGTGAGATGGTGTCCTAGAATAAGCATTACATGGATGTGCAATATAAAAGATATAAAAAAGTGAAAAGGTGGAAAGTGGAGCTCACTGTTCAGGTTTGTGTGTTGGTTTGGGGGGGTGTTGATGGGCAGATAGTGTGTTGAGAAGTCTGATGGCTGGTGGGGAAAGAGCTCTCACACAGTCTGGCCAGTCGGGCTGTATCTGTGATGGTTTGGTGAGTTATGTCCGCAGCAGCCTGGCAGTGGCTTGTTATGGACTGCAGTGTCTCCTTCATCAGCCTGGCCGTAATAACAGTGTGAAACCTTGAGAGAAACACAGGCACAGCACAAACCCGGCCAACACACATTCCCTGAGCAGATTAACCTTTCGCCAGGACCCACAAGAGCATGCTGGAGTGCTGGAGTGAGCATCACCCAGCCAGAGCTCTGCAAAGGGAGCTGCTTGTTTACAGTAATCTCATCTGGAGGATCCTGATCAATGGGTGCACAGCAGTAGAGTAGCATGAACCTCTCCAGATTTCTGACTGGTCCGTGTGAATTAACCTGTGGAACACGAGCAGCATGGATCCGTGCTTGCAGCGAAACAAATGGTAAATCGTCATCAAACAGCCAAACTCTTTATTTGTGTGTTGAGGCGTCAGACATGGTGCTGAGCTTTGATGTTCTTGTATCACGTAGAACCAAAGCGGTTGTGATTAAAAACGACAAAGTCACACGTAAATGCTCAAAAAAGAACAAAAATTATTTTATTTCTGTTGTTTTAGGTTCTACAAACAGACAGAAAGAACCCGGGAGAACTTTCAGGGCAGTCTCCATCCACGATGGGGGGGGGGGGGGGGGGTTCTGATCATTTTACACCATTTATATTATATTCATCAGATTTTACTGATATTACTGTACAGTTAAACAAATCGATAAATTACATGTACATTCGTAACACCCCTGGTCAGCAACTGCTAGAGGCAGCCCTGGGCTGGCGTGACTTTTTTACACTCTAAGGGAGTTCTAAGGGTGAATACCTATGTTTCCAGATACTGTAAGCCAGTGGAAGGAGTGCAGAAGAATAGTAATGTGGCTGAAGACATGAATAAACTACAAGGCCTTACAGCACATACAGGAACATCTGTGCTAAACTCTGATGACCTTGCATGTTCGTACATTGTGCACATGTTGTTACTTGTATATAGATAATTAAATCACATGAGTAGCTGTCTTCCTGAGCAGTACTGTGAGTCTGTGTGTGTGGTTTGTTAGGCTTTACTGATCAGCGTTCAGTCCCAGAAGACCATGAGCATGGCTTCTGCTCTGAGATGGAGCGAGGAGGGGAATTAATCTGCCATGCAGGTCATTTCATACCATTCTGACCTTTACTTCGACACGCCACGGGAGCATATGCTGTGTTTTCCGAGTACATTTATATTGCACTCGACGAAACAACAGTAATTTTCTAAAACAGAAAGCACTGCTCAGAGGCAGAGAAGCAGCAACAACACGCGCCGCAAAAGAGGACCTTCATTCAGCGAGCCTTTCGCTCGCAAATAGCTCAGACACCAACAATCAGCTGCGTCAGTGCTCCCGGCTCTCAGAGCCTCTCAGAGTCGCCGTCATTTTTCAGTTCAGTTATTTTGACCATGTGAGAAAATTATCAGAATTTAATTACATAATTAAATTGAGACACAATTACATTTACGTATATTTTCTGTATCATCAAAACTGTTTTCTGTTTGTTTCTGTCAAAAAATTCGAAAACACACCAAAAGTACTCACTAGGATCTTTTCATTAATTTTCATTTTTCAACACATTCATTGTATCATTTGAGAAAATGATCAGAATTGAATTATATAGTTAAACAAAATGATATATAGAAAATTATATTTACATTTGTAACACCCCTGGCCAGCAACTGCTAGAGGCTGTCGTGACTTTTATTGTGACATTGTGTGTGTACACCGGTCAGGTGAGTAGTCTTGCTCAGACATATTTAGGGTGTGTTGTTTTACTTTGTTTGACCTCTGAAAATCGCCTCAAAGTGCCAGAAAGGCCTCGGACCTTAGAGGGTTAAGTCAAAGTGATTGTCTGTCTTTAATGGTTCCCGTGTCTGTCCACCGTCATTTACCCATCATTCTGTCTAGAGCTCTACCCAGTGTAGTGTGTTATTTGTCTGGATTCAGTGTTTTGGTTTTCTTGGTGTTTTGGTCCTTGTGTTTAAATGAAAGTCTGAGAGTCGTGGAAATCTACGTCTGCGCCCCCCTCTCTGCCTGGAATCGCTCATAAGTGAGAACGTTCAGTTTGTTTCATCAGGTTTGAGTCGGTCTGTTTGTTTCTGTCAAAAATAAATTCACTAACTGGAGTTATATGAGGAAAATGAAGCAGAAACTGGAATTTAATTATATAATTGAACAGTCTGATAAATAATTACTCTTACAGAGTATGTCATCAGGCTTGAATCTGACTGTTTGTTTCTGCCAAAATAAGACAAAAATATCAGACGTACCCACAACTATTATCATTTGATTTTACAACACATTCATTTTTATTATATGAGAAAATCATCAGAATTTAAATTGATACATAATAAATTACATTAAGTTTATGTTCTGTATCCACGCTAGTATCGTTTCAACAAATTCTAATCCTAATAAAATATTTTGGCACAAATCTGTGTGATGTTCACAAGTAAGGGAATCTATGTTAATCTATGTAAATGTTTCTTTTGTCAGTTTTAATAATTTAAAGGGAAATTCATTTACATAAAAAAATCTGAATCAGATCAGAAAACTACTCTTTTCAGAATGCATTTTCATAAAATTGTATAAAAAAGTGTTTATAAAACAACGCAACAGGAAAACAACTACCTTTTCATAAAATAACATAACCTCAAAACTGCATACAGCTTATCCCTGATATTCCTCAGAGACTGGGGCAGAAGCTTCATACTTTTTTTTGACCCCAAAATAATTTTTTTTCCCCATTATTTGAGGTGAAGTCAGGTGAAATTGGCTGTTCTGTTAGACAGAGATTTCTGTTTTTTTTCACACAGCTTTGAGTTGTGAAATGTTTGTCTGAACTTGTAGAGAACCAACTATTAATCATTTCCTTTTGTAAAAAAATAAGCCACTCTCTGGCGGGGCTTAAATTTTGTGATGGTGCATCTCCCCAGTCTGTGCTGCTTCAGCTGATTCAGCTGGTCTCTCAATTTTATCCTTCAAATATTTGTTAAATAGTTTAAACCTTAAATAGTTTGTAATTTGGCCAAAAAATGAATTTCACTGGACTACGGTAAGTTCAGAAAGAATTTTGTCTGACTAGAGTCAGTTATAACCTTTGTGAACTACAGTTGGCTGACACTGAATTTTAGTGCACTGTAGGTGGATTCAGAAACCCTTTTGAGGGACAACAGTTGGTCCAGATGAGTCTCCAGTCAGTTTAGTGGGGCTACAGTCAGTTTCAGCTGGGTCAGACACACTTTGGTTGGACTACAGAGTGTTATAATAGAATTTTATGGGACTACAGTTGATTCAGACAGCATTTTGCTTTATGTTTTAATGGGCAGTGTAGATGTCCAGGCCCAGAGAGAGTCAAACCATACAAAAATGGATGGGTTTCAAGTTTAAAGTCACTGGATCTGAGGCAGAGGACATTTCACTCTTTCACACATACAGAAATTCATCCCCCCGTCTTGATTAATGGGAAACCAGAGAGCCCAAGCATTCCGCACCAAACAGACACACTCAAATGGTGGAGCTAATTTACA
Organism: Brachypetersius gabonensis; assembly: GCA_037577145.1. Taxonomy (NCBI): domain Eukaryota; kingdom Metazoa; phylum Chordata; class Actinopteri; order Characiformes; family Alestidae; genus Brachypetersius; species Brachypetersius gabonensis. The sequence goes on from JBBJLR010016077.1 coordinate 7,601, forward strand.
CTGGGTAATTAATTCGATTACCAGCTGCATTCTAATTGGCAGAGTGGGAGGGGCCGGCGATCCCCCCCAGCGAGCCGCGATACTCGGGCAGATGTGCGTAAAGAAAAACTAATAAGATGCTGTTGATGCAGGAACGTTTTTTTTTTTTAATGCAAAGAGCAACAGAGTGGATTTCACTCCTCGCTGTGCTTAGCATTTCAAATCTAATCAAAGCCCTGCCTCTGACTGACAGCACACACAGGTAGATTACCAGACGCTAATATGGATGCGCACGGCTGATGCGGGGAGGCTGTGTCGACTAATCCTGTAGCTTCCGCTGCTTTAATATCAGCCGGGGACACTTCAGAGGAGTCTAACTGATCCGAACCAGCGCATCACTTAGCATATCGCAAAGAGACTTGCAGTGCGGACCAGTATTTTTCAGTTATTCGCCCATGAAAGTCACATTTAGGAAATGCAGAGCAGACTTTCGTTTTTAAAGAAGACCACAACAGTCATTTTCAGGAGATGTGCCATCTATTTTCTTTACTTTAGCGCCTGCACGCTCATGTTGTTCCACCAAGCTAAAAAGCCAGACGGCAAGAAAAGCGGAAGGTAATTTCCTCGGGCCACTAATATCTACACTTGCAAATAACCCTGGAGGTGCACTTATCCTTGAAAAAAATAAAATGGAGAGAAAATAAAAACCTTCATGCAATTTTATCATCAAACACACACCTGTGAAAGCCTGGCATGGCCAGAGACATTTATATTTTTATAAGTATATACATGTACAGATGCCTTTTCATGTCCACAACAGACACAAACAAACAAATTCATCTCAGAGCCAAAGCGAGGGAAATTGGGGTCTTGAGGAACGCACGAAGTCTTGTCAAGATTGACTGACGCACAGTGGAAGCATTTGGGGCTTTATCCAGGTGTGAGCGAGAGAGAAGAAGTAATTAATCTGATAAAGTGCAGGAGTCGTCCTCCTCACCCACAGTTTCTCGGTCCTACCTCCTTTTGTCTGCTTCTTCAAACAAACCGAAAACTTCCAGTCCCTCTACAGCAACACCCAATCCTCCCTTTCTCAACTCAGGCGCTCAACAGTGGGGCAGCACGGCTCAAGTCTTTGTCCATACAGAATATCGAGGGGTCACCTTGTCATCTTAAGCCTGGACAGTACGCAGTTAGGGAGTGGGGGGGATAAAAAAAAAAAAATACCTGACACAACTGCACCCAAGCAAATCTATTCGAGGAGGGAGGAACGAAATGCGACCAGTAAGCAGAAATGTCTGGCCGCATTAAAAAAATTGCTTCTCGCACTAAAAAAACATCACGCTTGGAGTGAAAGTGTGAAGCTCATGAACATTAGCGTCTTACGGAAGCAGAAACTGAAGATATTATTAGTGCATCTTGGATCCGCTCGTGTCGGACAACATCATAAATCACTCCGGTGGGGCTGCCCAGAACGAACGGGCGGAGCTCTGATCACACCGACAGGACGTAGGACACAAAAGGAAAAAACACTTTGTGTCGTACAAATTAGCGTCTCACACTGGGATCTTCACACAGACAAAACGATCCGGGTCATGCGTCAGCTGACCTTTCCCTTCCCCTTTACAAGGGCTTTTCTGTTGGAGGGAAGCTGGACTGATTACACTGATAAAAGCATCAGTCTGATGAACAACTGAGGCCTCAGTGTAGAGTGCATTGTTTATACAAGTCTTAGACTTGTCTTGCACTCTCTGGTACTAGACTCTAAATCGTCCTGGGCTTGTTGGTATTTGGACTTGTCCAAGTCAAGACCAAGTCCAAAAAGGTTTGAGTCCCAGTAAAGACTGAATCGAAAGAGGTTCAAGAATGATTTCAAAGATGTTCGAGTCCAAGTCGAGTCCATTGGGCTCAAGTCAAAAAAGAAAAAAAATCACACTAGCCTATAAAACCTAGGCCAGTGTGTTACTTGAGACATTTTATTTATTCAAAGAAAACATGTAGAACTCTGTGAAAAACACCAAAAGTTAAGCTCATTGTATTTTAATGTTACAAGATCACAATAACCTTCAAATTTTGAACTACAATAAAAAACAATAAATTAAAATAAAATACACTAGAACGGCTGACAGCGTCAACTGCCGTAATTTCATCAGAATCGCGTCTATTGGCTTATTGGAGCAGCAGCAGCTCTGTAAGAGACATGTTCACACGTGTTTTAAGATATTGTAGTTGTTTTATACTGTGCTTGAGAGACACCATCCTCACATACTCAGCGATTCTGATTCTGATGTGGCGACTGGCGCTGTACGACGGGCTCTGGGTCCAAAGTCCACAGGACACTTGCTGCTTTTCGCTTATATGTTATTTTTGCAGGATACAATACTGTTTCAACTGACCTGATCCCGCCCGTATGTACTCAAGTCAAGTCAAGTAGATTTTGTCATTTCTACCATATACACAGTACATAGTAAAAATGAAACAACCTTCCTCCAGGACCAGCAACACAAGAGCAACAACACCCCTAAACGAGACAGGGACACCCCTAAACGAGACAAGGACACCCCTAAACGAGACTAGGACACCCCTAAACGAGACTAGGACACCCCTAAACGAGACTGGGACACCCCTAAACGAGACTAGGACACCCCTAAACGAGACTGGGACACCCCTAAACGAGACAAGGACACCCCTAAACGAGACAAGGACACCCCTAAACGAGACAGGGACACCCCTAAACAAGACTAGGACACCCCTAAACGAGACGAGGACAAGACAATGTGTAGTGCAAGTGACAGTGGCTACATTGAGGATAGGTAGAGTATTTGACCAGGACTGTAGTTTGGCAGCAGAGATGTTCCAGAACATTCAAATCTGCCCGTACTTGCGGGTACCCGTCTGTTCTGGACCCCTTACCTGCTCATAGTAAGCCCCTCACAGCGATCTCCTTCTGACTCTAATATTATATTCAATATTTTCCTCCGGTTAACCTGAATATTTCAGCCTAACAGCAGGCAACCTTTGCCTCTTATTATTTATTATTAATACATGTCCCACAGTCACTCCTCATATTAACACTGTTTGCTTCTTGCCTTTTTGCTGTTTTGCTGACCTTTGTTGACACAAGAAGGATGGATCCCCGTTTCAGTTCCTCACAGCCAATTTAACATCTTCAACATTCAACATTCAGAAGACTCCGGAGATGCCCGACTCCATTCACTACCTCAATAAATAAATCAGTCCTGATTTACTTTAAAAGTCCATCCGAGTGTTCAGGAACTTTTAACTGGCCGTCTATGGCACTGGGGTAGAAATATCAGGCGACACTGAGGCCAAATTCCCTCAGAAGATGAGAGAACACACTAAAGAAATGAGACAAAAGTGTGTCGGCCCTCATAAGTCAGGGCTTTCTAAAAAGTAGTTTCTAAAAAAAATGTAGATGGGGAGAATAAAAATGTTCAGAAATGTGTAGAACATGCATTTGAGGTCTTAAACAATAAACTAACCCCAGTTTCAAGAGCACCAGAAGCCTTTCCTTTCATCAAACATCCATTTTTACCTGGATATGACTTGATCGTGCAGGAACTTTGACTGAAACTAGGATCCATCATCAAAGAGAATAAACTCCAAGCTTTTTCAGAACAAACACTCAGGTCTGGTTTGGTGTAAAATGAAGGATTATAAGAAAGGGAGCTCACCCCAATCAAAATATGGTTCAGGATCTATGGGGCTTTCACTGGAGTGATTCAAACTGAAGAGGAGAGTCCAACAAAGAAGATCCTGGAGGATCTGGAGAGAGTCTGTAATGAGGAACCTCAACCTGTTCCAGGATACACTGATGTTCTGTGGGTGAACTGAGCTGCACTAATGCGTACCAGCATCTTCTCATCTTACCTTGAGAGCATTTTTCATACTGAAAGTGTGAGACTGAGCTAAATAACCACATTTCTAACAGAAATCTGCTCCTTCATTACCACAGAACAGGCCTATTCAACTAGCGGCCCGCAAGACCGCCAGTAAATCAGCGTGTGATTCGCAGGTTTTGGATCATGTTTGGCTGGTCGTTCTTTCGCCAAGATTGGTTATCTGCTGTGTTGTATAAAATTAGCCAATCCGAGCACAGAAGTTGCCATACAATTAGCCAATCACAGCTGAAAGAGGCGGGATTTGTCAGAAAATGGGTGTGTAAAAAAAAAAAAAAAAAAAAAACCAAAACAAAACAAAGCAGAGCTGAGCTGGCAGTAACGAAAGAGAATCCGGTCGCACGCACGCACGCACGCACGCACGCACGCACACGCACGCAGAGCGAGGGGAAAATGTTTGTAGTTTTAGTTCGGTGATGTGTCTACTGTGACGGTCAGAGTTCTTGTTTAGAACCAGACGGCATTAAAACAGCTATGTTTGACGGTTAAAACAGCACTGACACAGTGCTGGGTATCGGGCACCCCCCCCACCGCCTTAGAAGAACCCCTTTGGCTCATTGAAGAACCTTACGATGTGTGAATATGCAGAACCTTTTAAAGGCTCCTTCATATAATGTAATGCTTTTTCACCAACTCTCCTGAAATCCTTCACGTCGCACGGTTCTATAAAGAACTACTTCGTAAAAATGGTGTGTGAGTATGAAGAACCTTTTCAAGACTACACAATGTTAAAGTTATTGTATGATCCTTTAAAATGGTAAAGAACCACAAGATGTGTGAGTGTGAAGAATATTTTTATTTTTGCACTACAAGAACAAATACCTAACAAACACAAAGACACACAGAAGGGACTGTTGCACAACACACTTCATATTGTCTACCTCATGCTAAATTTGCACTAGTACGACTTGCACAGTTCGGTCTTATCTAATATTCCTGGCAATAACTTGAAACTCACATTCTCCTTGAACCACTTGCACATGTTCACTGTTGTATTGTCTATTGTCCCGTCTTTGTTTATTGCACAATAGATAGTTAAAATAGAAACTTTAGTTTAGATTAGTACTTATGGGTAAGGACTAGCTTTATATTTATGGGTCATTTTTGTTCCTAGTTTTTATATTCTTATATTTATTTCTTAGACAGAATGTACGATGGGGTGGGGGGGGGGTCTCGATACCCTGTATACTGTGTATATTGTGGTATTGACAATAAATCTCTCTTGAATCTTGAATTTTTAAGGTTCCTTTACATAAGGTAAGGGTTCTGTAACAGTTCTGTGCTCTCATAAGCAGCATTTTGTAGCTGTTTAAACTATAAAAAAAAGTTTCTTTTGTTGTTTTTATTTTTACAATCACAACGCGCATGTACGAAACAGTTCTTCTGATTTTTAGGGAACTAAAATAATTCTCTCTCTGGCACCCGATAATTACAGTTACTTAATTAAAGAAGAAAAACTGCATGAAACTAGTCATGTTGCAAGAAGTAGTGTGTCTAAATGACATTTTTCAAAACGTAGACAAGAAATGTAAAGGTGTAGCTGCCAGGTGATGAAAGGCAATGAGGTTAAAGGCTGAATTTAACGCTCCCTTCTCCTTTATCGGGTAAATGGTGCAACAGTACCTGCATGAAGCGTCTGACCTCAGATCTATGGAGTGAGAAGGTGTGATGAATTTAGTCTCTCGATCTTCAACCCGGCTTTCCAGTTTCAGCAAAGCCGGATGCGATTTCCCAGCAGAAACTGTTCGAACCGTGTAGCGGCTTTCCAACGAGGGTCAGAGCTGCACCGAAGACAAAACACAGACAAACAGAATTGATAGATACACACCGATAGATCAGTTTTTTATCTTCCTACATATAATTTATACAGAAGAAGCTCACCGCTGATTTTTGCCTAGGTGTCTAAGATTATATAT
>JBBJLR010016096.1:0-13411 GCA_037577145.1 Brachypetersius gabonensis
GGAAAAACACGGCCAGTCCAAAGTCCAATGGCGCCCCCAAGTGGTGTACATAGGCCACAGTCCAGGCAGGAACGTGAAAAGCTCCTATTGGTTTGTTCTGCAATGTTATTGGATGGCAGAATGGATAAATAGGTCCGGTTATCTGGCCATGAAGTCATGACATGCAAAGCTGTCATCAGAGCAATAGGTGATGTTTTTAATATTAATCTACAATGTGGCCAATAATAAAAACAAAGGAAATCGTTAAATGAGGTGTGTCCAAACTTTTGACTGATAGTGTATATTTCACACACACACACACACACACGCATATTTATATATATATATATATGAAATGTTTCGTATTTCTGAGGTTTAACAAAGATAGAACAGTAGATTCATATGTATAAATGTCAGCTGGTGCACTGATGTACACTAATGTCCAGGACTTAAGCTTTCTTTGTAATTTGGTTTGTGTACTTTATGTAAGTTCTTATTTAATAAATAACCCTAAAATATTGTCAGTTTGTCCAGTCCTATTGGAAGGCCCTTTCACAATATTCATCATATTTAGTTTTTATATGATTTGTGAACTTGGAACGAACAGAATGCACCAACAATGCAGTCAAATACAAATACAGTCAACACTTTTAGGCTGCGTCCTTACGTCTTTCCACTTATAAATAGTCATCCTATAAATCGTAAAAGCAAAGAGCTGTTCTCCTTTTCCGGCAGTCTTAAAATTGGCCCAATCTCACAGGTGAGACATAAAACCTAAGACATTGCTTAAAGTTTTGTCTTAAGATTCTGTGCACAGATCCTAGATTCACGTAATTGTATTTTATTCTTCGAAACATCTAGAATCATCATTTCCAAGCATTATTGGCCAGTCAGTCCATATTTCTGTTATCAAATGATATTTCCAATCAAGAGTGGATTAGTTTTGTTCTGTCCTTTCTTTTAAATGTTGCATTTCGCCATTTACTATTTGTTTAGCTTTAATTTCTTTCTGCACCTTAAATCTACAAAAAGTGCTAATATAGTTCACTATTCTAATTAAATGCTAATAACATACGATAATCTCTACCTCTTAATCCCTCTTTCCCTCTGATAAATTTTCCCATAATGTATACAGTCCAAGGCTGTCACAATTAGTTGTTTAAAATCTATTACTCAATTAAAATTGAACTGATAAAACTCACATTCTCAGCGATTATTTACAATTTGAAAGATCCACAGGTTTTCAGCAGTCTGAACATTGTCCACAAGGGGGAGCTTAAACACTCAAATTTTATTTGTGTGCATGACTGAAAGGAAGGAAACCCACACCAACAGGATTTCACAAATATGTTTATACTTGCAAATTCCATGTATAGTAATAAAAATATTTTTGGTGAAAACTGTGTATATAATTACTCAATTAAAGGTCATAATAATCACTAGACCAGCCGATTACTAATATGATCAATACAGTCTATGTTATAAAGAAGGACAACAGAAAGTGAAACAACTTGTCGTTATTACAAAGCAAACAAGTAATCATCATCATCATTTCCACAGATAAGAAAAGTAACACAATACAATATTGAGATTACAATGAAACATTTACCCCTTTCCCATTGCAATGAGCAGAGAAAAGCTTTATTGGTACCTTTGTTGGCAGAGAAATATTTAACAGAAAGTGTTCTTGAAATTTGATTATAAAAATGCTCTGTGCCTAATTGCACTTGTTTTTTGCTGAAGCATGAGTCAGTAGCCTATGAATCGATAAAGGCAAAACATAAATGAGTCATCATAATGCCGTTCTTGATGCTACTGGAAGATATGTAACATTAATATGCCAGATTCACTCTAATGCCAACGCAAAGCTCTGTGATCACCCACCTCAACACACTGCCAAAGCAAACTCCTACACACATCACAACATTTGGAGGATGGCAGCAGGTCCTGGAGGTGCCACAAACAAAAAATCCTCCGCCTGTTATTTATTCTATAAAATAAAGATGATATTTTGACCACTGTGGATTTACTACTCGTATTCCTTCCTATTCATGTGCTTGTGCTTCATAAGAGCAAAGTAACATCAGTAACATCATATTCTATTGTCTCTGGATTTAATTCTATGTAATGTTTGTGTCTCTAACGTAACATAAAATGTTGTCCAGGCAAGGTCTATTAAGTCATTTAAATGATAATTAAGGAGTTGGTGGACATGGGAGGGGGTATCATTGATTAATATTATTTTGCCACACTCATAGGTGCATGCTGACATCATCAAACAGAATCAAGGATGTCTTAAGTGGACCAGAGAACTGAGTCCCCTTTTAAATGAACTCACATTGTGAACATAAAAGGAACTGAGTTCCCGTTTTAGGCCACTTCTACTGGAGGATGAAGTTGGATTCCTATAAAGAGGACAATATGTGAAAACACATTTAGAGGCAGGCTAAAGTCATCCCATATAGACAGGAAATGACAGGAAACATTTCCTTAAAATGATAGAATAAGATTATGTGCTTAATGTGTAAAAACAAACTGGTTTATATATATATTATATGTACATGTACTAAATTACTAGGATGGTGAGTGAAAGTTTATTGGTGGGGACAGAACATGATAACATGATCCTGCTTAAAAATCACTGAACAGGAGGCCACACACTCCAATTTTAGTTTATGCAATACACAAAAAAGCTCTTGTTCCTAAAAGGACAGCCATTCGGAAACTAACATTCTTTGAGAGCAATTTTTTCTTTTACAACAATGACCAGGGTGGTCTACTTCCATTATTTTTTCATAACCCATAGAGGTCTAGAATTACTATCAATTAAGTATACATTTAATTTTTTACACAATTATCATAATCAGCTACACAATGGCTGATGTTTACATTCGGTATTGATTCTGTTGACAAATTGACTCAACTTTGTCAAAAAATGATTTTTCAAGACTGCACACAACAAAACCTTCTCAAAAAATTAAGATAAAACATTTCTGCCTTCTCCTTTAAATGTTTACATTTCTACATAGATCGTATTACATCAGCACAATTACTGTCCTCCAGTTGATTTTCATTTGGGAATAGCTGTTTTGATCTATTTTAGTTCATTCACCATTTTTATCAGTTAATTCTGTAAGGAATTGTTTTCTGGAGTTTTATTTTGACTTTATACTATATTTTATGTTGTTCTTGTCTTTGTCTGTCTAATTTCCTTCAAGATCATTAAAATTTCGGTTCTATAGCTGAAAATAGTTTCTATCTCTATCTAAGTGAAAGACTGTGACCTGGCCTTGTCTATTCCCACAGTGGGCTAAACATCAGCAGGGCTGCATCTCGGAACTCTGTTTGGTCTTGCGATGCGTCGTCGTTAGTATCATCAGCTTATCCATCCGTATCAGTTCTTTCCCCAGTTCTGTACACACCCGGCTGCCGAAAGTCTGGTTGGAGGTGTTGGGGAGTGTGTCAGAGAACAGAGGAACATAGCTGGGAAGAGGGGGCTCTGTCCTGGGGCGACCCTGAAAAAGTGATTTGGAAGAGACTGAGGTTTGATTTACATGCATTTTCAGTGTTTCCTAAATCTGCACCAGGGGGGTCATTATCGATTGTGTCGACATTCAAGTAATTTATTGATTACTTTAATGATTTACAGTAATTGTTTTGTTTAACCTTTTTGACTTCAACAAAATTCTATGATCTCCTCAGGGTTCTTGATGCTTTTCAGATGTTAATAGGGGCTGTTTGACCTCCATTATAAAAGCATTTTATCTTAAGCCTGGAGAAAATGACAATAAATGATTATTTTTTTCACAGGACATGAGTATTAATTTTGTGACAAACAATCTAATTATAAAGTCAAAGGGAACATAAATTAACTGATAATAAAAAAATCATTCAACATTACTTTGAAAGATATAATTAATTAAATAGCTAAAAGGTTTTTCAGCTGTTTCTCACACAATCCATTTTATGGAAGTTATCCATACAGCTACACCCCATAATTGCTGAATTCAGTTTGGGAAAGGCCCTTTTCTATTCCAGCATGACTGTGCCTCAGTGTACAGGCCTATAAAGATTTGGTTGGATGAGTTCAGTGTGGAAGAACTTGACTGGCCCACAGAGAGCCCTGACCTCAACCCCTGCAATTCTGCGATTCATACTCTGCATGGTGATCGGGATGTTGTGATTTTATATGATAAATTAATCCTAACGCTGAGAAAGTCTTTGTGGAGGCACCCCCTCTAGAAATGTTGGCACTGCTTTACAAATGGCTTTCTTTCTTAGATATATTGAAATGCTTCCACACGGCAGACATGTTGACTCTAATCCAATCTGGTGTGTGCAGGTTGCGTTTGTTGAGTCATCACTGTTTCAATCATGTAAAATGAAAATTTCGACCTGAAACAGAAAATTTTGATGAAAATATTGTGTGGCAATATCAATGCTGAATGCAATGTCATTGAAGTCCCTGTTGGTGTAATGGTCAGGCACCTGAATACTTTTATTTCATTGTTTGATACATTGTTTGCCCTGTATTTTTATTACTGTACGTGAAATTAACTTATTATTGCATTTAACTGCTTATGCCAATGCAAGCGACAGCATATACCAAAGAAAACACACATGTATGAATTACAGTACAGTCTACACAGCTGTAATATCGGTATTTACATTCTAGCACTGCTGGAGTTCAGTGTAAACTATACAGTACAGATATGGGTTTATCTTTACATTTTCTTTAAAGCTAATGAAATAAATAATTTGGGGGCATATTTAGGGTTTACACTAAATTATTATTATTTTTTACCACAACACAACAAAGCGGTTTCTCACTCTACGCGGGTGCTTTTGCAACGTAACCCCCGCGAAAAGCAAAAGCTAAATCTGAAGACAGTTTTGAAAATTCTTACCAGCTGGTCAAAGTCCTTGAGAAAACTCCAGTTCTTCTCCCTGAGATAGAAAGTAAGATCTTACAAGTGAGGACAGGCTGATTGGTAAAAGATTAAAATCTTTGTCTTATTAGAAACAAAATTAATAAAAAAACAGTATTTCTGTTTTTATGCTATTAAGTCAGAACATGCACAATGCATGACAACAATTTTCATTTAATATTTTAAACACTGCACCGGCACTAAATTATGCAGTTGTTCAGTGTTCTGCAAGTTCTGGCGATACCCAGGACGTGCTCAGTATGTTTTAATATCGCCAAGACATAGTAAGTCAAGTAACAGGGACTTGTATGGCAGTGATGTGACATTTGATTCAGTTAAACGAACCGACTCTTTCGAACTGCATAAGTCAAATGAATCTACCATAATTAAAGAATTCATTCGGGTTGATGAATACAAACAAAGAGATCATCCTCGTTGTTTAGTTATTAAAAGAGTAACCGTTTAGCCGAATTTTGATTCTCTAAGGCTGAAATGGAAAACTTCTGCTTATTGTGCAAATATACACTATATGGACAAAAGTATTGGGACAACTGACCATTACACCAAAAGTGAAACGTGAAAGTTTGGTCATACGTGAACACACAGTGTGAACAGCACGAAATACTTCCTCTGCTTTTTAACCCATTCACCAAGTGAAGCAGGGGGCAACTACGAACACCGCACCCGGGGAGCAGTGTGTGGGGACTGTAACCTTGCTCAGGGTACCTCAGAGGTGCCTAGTGGTATTGAGAATCGTACCCGTACCCGGAACCCACAGGGCGAATGCCCCCTAACCACTAGGCTACCAACTGCCCTATTTTTTTCCTAAAAAGAGGGACTTAAATGACATTGCATAGGAGTTGGTCACCTCTTTGCAACTATAACAGCTTACACTCTTCTTGGAAGGCTTTCCACAAGATTCTGTAGAGTGTCTGTGGGAATGCGTGCCCATTCATTTCTGTAGAGCATATATGAGGTCAGGCACTGACGTTAGATGAGAAGGCCTGCATCGCAATCTCCATTCCAGTTCATCCCAAAGGTCAGGGCTCTGTGCGGGACTGGAGTTGTCCAAAAGTTGTCCAGCACGGAGTTGTCCAAAATATTGTGGTAAGCTGAAGCATTAAAGTTGACCTTCACTGTAAGTAGGGGGGCACCTGAAATCAATCAATAAGAATTATGTCCCAGTAATTTTGTCCATATAGTGTAGTGGCATTCGCTAGAGTAAAGCACACCGTGCAGAGAGGGCACCCGGTCAAGCGCAAATCTTTCCGTATCGGATAACGGCGAAACAAAAGCTCACTTTAAGAGATTATCTGGTTGACGGGGGAGAAAGTCGGTGGCTAAAACGGTACCGGTGATCCGTGTCATGATGAGTTACCATTCCTTCACTCCGGCTCGCTCGGAGCACACGAACTCCCTCCACACCTGGTCCTGTTTCACTGGGTCTCTGATGTCGAGATCTCGGTCTGGAGGCTCGGCGCTGCTCCGGGTTCTGGTCGGCGGGGGTCTGGACACGCACACGGCGGACTGGGAGGCGAGGGGAGCGCCTGGACGGTCTGGGAAACGATAACCCGCCGAGGTGGCGCGCCTCGCACTCACTTTCCTGTCCATTTGTCTCAAACCCTGGGTCTGAATACACATATATTCATAAAATGTAACTGTAAATTTATTTTAAAATCTCTAAACTTGTATTTTGACTTCTAATTGTGTCTAAAATCTCCTAAACAGACTTTCCCTTAGTGTTAGCATGTAAGCTTGCTCTGCGCGCGAGACCTGTTGCCATGTCACCGCAGCAATCACTACACGAGACGTTTAGTTTGTTTCTATATCACCCGTTTTCAGACAAACCCCGCCCATCCATTCCAAAATTGTCTCAAATCCCACCCCTCTGCGCCAGGATTGGCGAAGCGTATGCGACGTCCTGCTGTTGGATTGGCTAATAGACGGACTGTTTGTGATAAATAACTTCTAACCAATCCAAGCAGACAGTCCTAGTGAGGGGTTTGTCGAAATACGGGCGGGAAAAAAAAATAAAGAGCTCTAGGTTGCCCTGGAGATGTTCCCTCTCTTATGTTCTCGGTCCGTGTTCAGGGAATACAATCACAGGCTGTTGTTAATTCACGAGAAAACGAGACACCTGGACGGAACAAAGGATGGATTTAAGGTTTAAACCGTGATGGGAGAGGCTGGGGATTGAGATCACAGCTCTGCCTCAAAGTGAAAGAAGCACTTGTTACAGACACAGACACACAATCGCAATTATTCAATCGTTATGATGGCTGCCACTGAAATACACTGCATCAGGGGTCACCAACTTATTTGAAACAGAGAGCTACTTCACAAGTACTGAGCCATACGAAGGGCTACCAGTTTGAAACACTAGAAGAGAGTTTACCCAAACTTATTAAAACTTAGTGTATAATAAACACGTTTTAAATGTTTTTTTAAGATATTGTCATTTAACATCTATACAAATCTATATAAATATAAATGCATATGATTAAAAAAGAATAGCAACAGGATAAAATAAAATGGCAGACGCTGCTCACTGGTGAGTTCTGCTATTTTTAGAACAGGTCTGCGGGCTACTCATGTGGTCCTTGGGGGCACCCTGGTGCCCACGGGCATCATGTTGGTGACCCCTGCACTACACGGACAACAGTATTGGGACACACCTGTTTGGGCTAGGCCCCTTACTTCCAGTGAAGGACACTCTTAATTCTTCAGCATACCAGGACATTTTGGATAATGCCATGTTTCCAACACTGTTTGGGAAAGGCCATTTTCTATTCCAGCATGACTGTGCCCCAGTGCACAAAGCAAGCTCAGTAAAGACATGCCTTGATCAGTTTGGTGTGGAAGAACTTGGTTGGCCCAGACAGAGCCCTGACCTCAACCCCATCCAACACCTTTGGCATGAACTGAAATGGAAATTGCTAGCCATCCTTTCTCATTCAGCATAAGTCAACACTCTGACAAAGTAACTTTGACAAGGGCCAAACTTTGATGGATAGATGACTGGTTCAGAACTTCTGCAAAACAATAGGTGTTTCTAGTACGCAATTGTTAGTAACAACCAAAAGTGGTCCAAGGAGAAATATTGACATGGTTATAGTAGGCCAAGGCTCACTGATGCACTGCGGGAGTGAAGGCAAGCCCACGTGGTCTGATCCAGCAGAAGAGCTACTGCAGCACAAATTGCTGAAAAAGTTAATGTTGCCTCTGATAGAAACATGTCAGAACACACCATGCATCACAGATTACTGCATATAGAGCTGTGGACAGTGGAGATTGGTGTGTCAATGCTGAGCTTTGGAAGGCATTTTTTGTGGATGTTATTGTGACAGGTATTATCTACCCAAACATGCCCCATTCATGACAATGGTATCTGTAATGGCAGTGGTCTCTTTCAGCTGGATAATGTGTCCTGCCACACCGCAAAAATGTTCAGTAATGGTTTGAGGAATGAGACAAAGAGTTCAAGGTGTTGACTTGGCCTCCAGATTACCTGCCTTTTAATATGATTGAACATTTGTGGCATGTGCTAGACAGGCTAATCTGATCAATGGAGACCTTATCTCAGAACTCCACTGCTAATATCTTGGAGCCAGATTCCACAGCACACTTTCAGAGGTCTTGTGGAGTTCATGTCTCAACAGGTCAGAGCTATTTTGGCAACACAAGGTTAACCTATACATGCAGATAGTTTTATGGCTAACATGATTTAACTATTACTCTTTTAAAAAATATAATGCTAAAGAAGTCTTGCTGTTCTCTCTCCCCATCACAAATTTTACCCTTTAGACCCCCAAGACAAAAACGTTAGATTGGTGTTGAGTAATACAGGAGTTTCAGTTTTACCCACAGGGTGGAGGTGTAGTCCATGTTTCAGAATGGTCACTTGTAAGGGAGCTGCGCTGACAACACAGATGGGAAAGTGTGTCTGTGTGTGTGTGTGTGTGTATGGTTGTGTGTGTGTGTGTGTGTGTTTAAAAAGAAAGAAAGCAGTGAGGGATATTTATTCCGCTGATCTGATGAACATGCTAGAAGAAGAATTGATTGAACATGTTTATTTTGGGCCCTTAAACAAACACTGATTGAGACACACACACTAATGCTGAAATAGTTAAAATAAAATTTTAAATATACATTTTAAATATACAAAATACATTTTAGCCCTTGTCAACAGTCACACATCTGGCATGACACTCACGCTTTCAGCTTTAGTCTCAGGCTCTCACAGAATTCAAGGCTCCCACCACCTAACAACAAAAAATTCAGTTTACCACCCACTGGCCGCCCCCAGTTGAAAAAAATCTCACCCCACTCTGAACTCGACCCTGTTTCAGGTGCTGCTGCTGCTGAGTCATTCGATGAACCTGCGCTGTCACATTTGACTAGTGACTGTCTTAAATAATTCAACCCAAAGATTCTGCCCAGTTGGGTCAGTGTCTGTCTCCATGCCTCAGACCGCAGTGCAGCGTAAGCAGTTTGGAAATATGATGGACAGAGGAGAGTTGGAGACTGTGCACAGAGTTTACAAGAGCTGAAGTCTGGTAAAGTGCCAAACAAGTCGCACATGCAAGCAGCCGTCAGCAACAGTCAGCAAGAGTGTATGTGAACATAAGAACTGCCACTTACTTTTCTTCAAATAGCAAATCGCTCAGGGAAAATAAAGGGGCAGGCAAAGGTGAGGTGAGTTAACCAGGCGGTCATCCAGTACACATAGACTCAAATAAAGCAGCAAATAAACAGATCACGTATAAGAAGGCCCAACACAGCCCAGAAATACCAGTTAAATACACAGAGCAGCGCCGCACACAATGAGTCAATTACCACTTAAATCCATGCATGCGAATATGTGCAAACACCACAGATTTGTGTTAAAAGTGTATTTACACCTAATTAAGCCATTGCCGGCTAGCAGTGGTCATACCTTACAGCAAAATAACAAAAACAAAGAGCTGGGTCTTACATCAATTGAATTTACACATTTTAAAAATGTACACAAACTGTTAAAAAAACACAATTAACCAACATTCAATCAAATACCCAACATTCAGTGAAATAAAGTCCAACAAGTCAATTATCATGAAACTTGTGTCCTTTGTGCTTAAACTTAGATAATAATTCAAAATTTCCCCTCAAAAATATGATTTATATCCATGTAACATGAAATATATCCAATTAAGTAGACCCACTAAGTCAATATCTCACTAATGCTTTGTTTTGGTAATCATCATAAAGCTAATGCAGTGTGTCAGTGGGCTCTTATTTTAAGCTAAAATTGGATCGACCCTGTACTCATCCAAACACTACCGGCCTCCTGATTGGAGCAGTGCCTCATGTTTACTACATGAATCAAGTTGAACAATTTGCAACACATTTCATGCAACAAATGCCTCAAATTTGAAGGGCCAGTCCTACTGTGAAGTACATAATGGATATTCCACTCATGATGTTACCCACAGAAAATGAAGGTGATCTGGATCAACCTCTGAGTTCAGTAACCAGTTACGAATTGGTTCACATCAGATGGGGCAGAGTTAACAACGAAGTAGCAGATATCAAGTACAATTTGTCTCCATTTTCATGTGATTGTATGTTTAAGATCTACTGTCTTGAACTGTTTTAATCAAGTTTAATTTCCAATACCATTGTACGGATGTGCAGCATCGGTTAAATTGTCATGCCAATAAAGCACCTACATTTGAATTAATATGAAGGAAAGATGAGGCTCAGATACAGAGAAATTCTATTGTAAAAAAAGACCTGATCCTGATAATGAAGTTTTATTTATTTTTCATTGTATTAGTTCTGGTGTAGTGTTCTTTGTGCAGATGTGGGGCAACACAAGGTATGATATTAATGCACTTCTACTGTTTTGAACTGTTGTAATCCAGTTTAAGAGACACCCTTGTGGTATGTTGTTTACATGAGCACTGGAATAATCTGATATCTGTTATTATCTGATAATGTGCATGTGACCACACTCAAACTAGCATTTGGAGTTTTGTCTTGAAGCCATAGCTTGAATGTACCAGCTGTTCTAATACCTTCTAATATGAAAAAGTTTGTTACCGGTGTTTGTGATTTTTACGATATAAAAGCGCAGACGTGTTCCTCCCTTGGCCCCAGTATTCAAAACATGAGTGATACATAGCAGAATATTACAGGTTTCAGAATGTGTCACTCAACCTAAAGAGGAGGAAAAAAGCACACTTACATAAGCACTCCACCTGGAATAAACACAGGAACCACCAGAATCCAAGACAGAGGGTGTGAAGGTACACGTTTGGGACCTCGGTTCAGTTTGACTTTCAGCAAAATAAAACCTGCTAATAAAATCTGGCTTCTGTATAAGGACCCTTATCTGAATCCATTCAGTTTTATTAAAGCTCTCAGGAAATTTGTAGAAGAGCAGTAAGTATTTGTTTGCATAAATAGTACTAAATATACTAAATAAAAACAGAATAAAGACAAATAACATTATACATTATACAGTAAAAAGTGCAACATATTAAATTGTTCCATGTGGAAGCCCAGTATTACCCATACTTTCCATTAGAAACCTGGTTTGATCAGACCTTCATTAAATTAAATCAGGAGCTGCTGATGGAGTTTCACAGATCCAAACAACGGATGGAGGTCACACATTATTAACTACTTTTATACAGGCAAAACAAATCTTGTTTGTTTGCATTTATTCTAATGTAAAGTTTGCTAACAGAAAGCTAACATTATCACACATTGAGGAAAAATAGCTTTAACATAGATTGTATAGGTCTCTTTGCACAGAACTGTATATTTGATTGTTATAACACTGACAGACCTTCCAAGTGATACAGCCGTCTAAGGTTTGGCACTGTAAAGAGGTTGCAAGTTCAGTTTTCCGCACTGTCAAGCATTCATGGCCAGGAGAGCATAAATCCCTGGAAAGGATAGCCCACCTTTTTCTTCTGTCCCTCAGTCTGATTCAAACCAGCATGGGAGTCTGTTCACTGATTCAAATGAGTAGTTAGTGTTCTCCTGCAAGTGTGTTGAGTTGCCCAGTGACATTGAGTTAGCAGCAGATTTGGCCATTCTAGGAGGAAGCACAAAAAATTAGTTCACCAACTGCTTGAAAGCCTCTGTCCCTGCAGTGTCTTGTATTTTGTATCTTGTGAGATGGTCTGAAGAACAAAAGAACACCAGTTTGATTCTAGATTGATCACCAGTGCACCGCAAATTGATCAGCTAAACCAGATACTGGATGGTACCTACACATAATAGTGGTTAGGTGAACATGCAGACGTAAATGAAATATTATTGTTAATTGCTATTTAAAGTTATTGGCATTCATTAAAGAAAGAGGATGATGGTGTTTTCATTAATAATTATTACTCACCGATATATACATATATTTCCCCTTCAGTATTTTCCCTTCAGTATAAGTTATTTTAATTTAAATCATTCTAATTGATTTTTGACCTTTCCTTTGATCCATTTCCCACAAAATATTAGCACAGCGCAAATGGGAGCTTGAGATCGTGTTCAGACACTAAAGATCCATAAAATGTGTTTAAGCATAAAAATAAAAATGTACAAAAATAATCTAAAAGCTTGGTGTCTTGTCGATTGTATCAAACAACATGGAAATTTCATTTGTGTTTTTGGTATGTTTTAAAAACAATTCAGAATCAGACTATTATATAGAATAATCCAACTTACTAAGAAAAGTTTGAAACTTTTGTGACTCATTGAATAGTTTCGTAAATAAATGTAACTGAACTAAACCGACTTGAGGCCACACATTTACACTTCTAATGGATCTGCACTGGAGCAAAGATCAAACGAATAAACACTATCAACGCCATGTCTACTGGACTATAAACACCGGTCGAAAGGTCGCTTTCATGCAGCTGCACTACCTCCCATCAGTATCATCACTCCTCTCACGTCTCCATTCAAGCATCAAGTACTCTGAGTTGTGTACCACAGTCTTTAGTGCGTATTTTAGTTTGACATATAGCTTCAAACGCCTCTGCAAACCTCTCGAGGCCCTGCCGTCTTAGGAATTATTCGTTCCTCACTCACCAAGCCACTGCTCACCATCAGCTCTCCACACTGTGAAAGCATTTCATAAAACAATTAGATTCCATTTTTTATGAAGTACCCTATAGACATCCAATTCAGCACACACAGAACGCGTCTCCCGCCCACACACAACCTCTCCAACCCAGCACTCTGAGTTGTCCACATACAGAACCAGTCACACCACGAATGTGTTTTAATCTGAAAGACATCTGATCTTAGCCTAAAATGTTTGAATTTTATTTATAATTTAAAGATAAAGCATGAAGTTAATGCCTATTTATGAGTTTTGTTGTACCTATTATATAGCTGTCAAATTATTATTATTCCTGATAAAAATGAATGATAAATCACATTATTTTGTGTCGGTAATTGTGAATAATCACATTTGTCTTGTTTACCTCAAATTTGATTCTAAAAAAAGGATTAGT
>JBBJLR010016124.1:0-13410 GCA_037577145.1 Brachypetersius gabonensis
ATATACACACACACACAAACAGTAACCCCTCACTTCTTCGAGGTTTAGCAATCAGACACACCTGAATGAAATGAGCCTCCACTGCTCAGCACTGTGCCCAAACATAAACAACCAGCACGAGAATCTACTGTAATTCATGCACACGGGTTTTCTTTGGTGTGCACTGTCGTGTTCTTCAGTATAAACAGAGTACATACAGTAATAATTCAATTAAATTTTCTCGTGAAAAACATGAGAACAGCGAGGAGCAAGGAGAAATAAATAACAGTCTCTGATTGGCTGCTTTCAAGCCTTTCAAGCTGAGTAGAGCGTTCCACGATGCATTTCTTTTTATCGATAGTACTAAATAATGTAAAGTTATATTTCATATGCAAATGTACCTGAATTTACATTGATATTTATGTTACAAAAGTATTGTGTATGTTTTTCTTAATAATTTAGCACTAAATTGCATCTGCGATTTCCACAAATTTGCAGGGGTTTCAGCAAACAATTATCAGTTTGGTTCTAAGCAAAAATCCACATTCTGAACCGCAAATTAGTGGGGGTTTACTGTTTATGTGTAATACTATGCTAAACTATATATGTATAAATGTTTGTAAATATATAAATGGTAAAATGGTATATATATAATTTTTCCTTTGCTCTCTCTCCCTCTCCCACACACTGAAAAAGCTGCCAGTTACCAAATGAGCATTTTTGACAAAGATTAATGTGTGTGCAGAGGGGAAAGAGCAGAGCACAGAGAACACACACACGCACACACACGCGCCGGGACACTCACACACACATACGCATACACATACATACATACACACACACACACACACACACACACACACACACACACACACACACACAAACACAGATCCATTAAATACCACACTACTTCTAGCTTTCTCTTTCTTTAGTGCTTCTTCCCCTTTGTCTTTTTTATCTGGAAGAAGCAAGAGAAAGAAAGACAGAGAGACAGAGAGCAATCCAGAATGAGACAGAGGAAGAGAGTTACAGATAGATGCAGGGTGAGATAAAGAAAAAGAGAGATAGAGATAGACAGACAGAAAGGGATACACACACACACACACAGATAGAGAGAGAGAGGGAGAGGGAGTTTCTTAGACAGGAAATCAGTTATTTGTGCATTGCAAAATCAAACACCCCATCTGACCACTTCAAAAGACTTCCAAGTGGTTCCATCACTCTCTCTCTCTGGGTGGGTAGTGTGGTCCTCCCTCTCCCGCTTCATTCAGTATAACTGTCCCCTTTGTCTGTAATAATAATAATAATAATAATAATAATAATAATAATAATAATAATATTTTGCTTGACACATAGTTTAAAGCCGGATATCTGATGTATCTATATACGTAATCTAGCCCAATAACTTGCTTGCAAACTACGTTTACCTAATAGACTTCAATTGTACATTGAAGATTCTAGACATGATCTGGTTACCACTTTAAAAGTCAGTTCACTGGTTCTCAAAGAGTTTCCTGCTGCATCTAATTTGTTTAACTAGCACAGTGTCGAGCAGTGCTTCAGCATAACTTTATATAGCTCTACAAGATTAGCTAACATACAACACAGCAGACTTGTATCACCTAGAATGACCCAGTAGATGTATGTTCCCATGCTATAAAGTCTCTATTGCCTCTGTATTCATCCTGACCCTCTCAGATTGGTCTCCAAATGTTCTTTGGAGAGTAAAGAGTAAGGGATGATTGTGATGCCTGTGTGCTTTCTTGGTGCACATTTTGCATGAAGATCAACAGTCAGTGCTGGTGCTTTGTCACTGTAACTGATGGCAGGAGGTTGGAGCGCTGAGTCAGTTTATTGAAGGCATCTTTCCAGAAGCCCAGATCATTAATCTATAACAAACAAACAGAGCTGTGCAACAGTCTTAGACTAGTTGAGAAAACCACCTGAGAAAACCAACTCTAACACAATTAGGGATACACTGAATATTCGGCCACTGAAATATTTTTTTAACGTGACCGAAACAGTGATGGCACAATCAACAACTGCAGACTGTGTTAATGCTACGAATGAAGTCAGGCAGAGGCCGGCATATCCAGTGTGTCGTTTTAATAAGGTAAATCCTGTGTTACCCCTAAACATGTCCCCAGTACACCTCCTCCTTTTAGAAAGCAAGAACATCTTAAATTAAAGTAAACAATCTTCCGCTGAGACTTATCTAATCTCCCATTCCTGTCTTAGGTCTTTACCCACAACTGAATGTCATTAATAAACTAAAATAGTTTGACCACATTGCTGGAATAAACATCTTGCTAACATCTTTTTTTTTTTTGAACATAAGCTGCTCTAACCTATTGTAGCAGAGTAGATGAATGTTCTATAGTCCTTCAGAACCTATCCACTACTCTATATGTCCAGTCTATCTGGGGGTCTTGACACTCTCCCTGAGCGAGTGGCGGTGACACGTCGGGTGTCTGTCTGCTGGGGGCACGGGAGTGGCACAGGTGCCTCTGGTGGGTGCCCCACTGCACGTAGATGGATGCGGTTTTGCCTAAACAGGCCCCTGTCCATCTGAACAAGGAGAGATCTAGGAGTCTCAGCTCGTCCGACCACAGCGCCAGGAATATTCTCAGTTGTAATCCAGACCTTCTGACCTTGCGACAGCTCTGGCAGCGGGCATGCCAGGTGACGGCGGTTAAAGCGTGCCTCCTGCTGAAGACGTCCTTGCCTGTCTGCTTTCTTGAACTCTGCAAGGTTAGGCCATCGTGGGACAAGTGATGTTGCAGGTTGTGGAACCGTTGTGCGGAGGTGCCGCCCCATTAACAGCTGTGCTGGAGAGTACCCATGTTCCAAGGGTGTTGCTCGGTAAGTAAGGAGTGCCTCAATTTGATCAGTCCCTTTCTTCCAGAGACTTTCACAGTGCCCACTGCACGTTCACCTTCCCCATTAGCTTGAGGATAGCGGGGGCTGCTGGTGACGTGCTGAAACTGGTAGGTGTTGGCAAACTCTTTGAAGGCCTCTGAAGAGTATTAGGGCCCATTGTCAGACACCAAGATGTTGGGGATGCCATGTCTAGAGAACACTTCTTTCAGTGCGGCTATGACAACAGCTGAGGATGTGACTGTGAGATGGGCTATCTCGATGTAACAAGAAAAGTAGTCCACAATTAACAGGTAGGTGTTCCCTCTCCAAGTGAACAGATCCATCCCCACTCTGATGGTCTGGAGTGGGGGTAGCCCGCATAGGCTCACTGTGGGGGACCTGGTGGATTTGGCATGACCAGGTCTCTGATCTGATCTGACAGACCTGGCCACCACACTGCCTGCTGGGCACGTGCACGACATTTGGTGATTCTCTGGTGACCTTGGTGGAGCTGCTGTAGGGTTTCTTTCTGAAGAGCTGAAGGTATCACTAACCTCTCGTCTTTCAGCAGCAGGCTGCCGACCAGGTGAAGGTGTCCTCTCTCTGACTAAAAGAGTTTAGCCTCCGTATCCAGCTCACTTTTCTCTGGCCAACCCTGGAGACAGTACTGGACCACGCGTCTACAAGCTTTGTCTGCGTGCTGGGCGTCGCTGATCTGCTGTAGGCGCGGCTCGGATACTGGCAGCGCAGCGCGCACTGCGTCCACGAAGACCTAAACATCCTTCTCCAGCTGACGTTCTGTGGCTGTAGGGGTGTCATTGATTGGCGCTCGTGAAAGTGTGTCAGCCGTGATAAGAGACTCCCCGGGACGTGTAAGATCTCATAGCTGAATCTGAGTAGTCTCAGGCGGAACCGTAGTATCCATGATGGAAGTTCATCAAGGCTTCGGGAGCCAAATAGTGGCAGTAAGGGTTTGTGGTTGGTTATGAGTGTGAACCGTAACCCAAAGAGGTAAGAGTAGATGCGCTCACACGCCCATTTGGTGGCCAAGGCCTCCTTTTCTATTTGAGCATATCGTTTTTCGGTTTCGGTTAAGCTCCTGGAGATGTATATTATGGGTCTCCATTTCTCATCTGCTTGTTTCTGTGTGAGAACCGCTCCAATGCCATAAGAGGATGCATCGGCTGCAACTCTCGTCTTCGCTGTAGGTGAGTACTGTACCAAGACTTGTGGAGAGCTTAATGCTAGCTTCAAATGTTGAAATGCCTGGACATGACTTGTTCCCCAACACCACTCATTCCTATCCCCTAGAAGGTATTTTAGTGGTGTGGTGATTGTTGCAAGTTGGGGAATACATTTAATCAAATAGCTAGCCATCCCCAGTAGCCTGCGCACATCAGCTACATTTTGGGGCTCAGGCATGTCCATTATTGCCTTCACTTTTCCGGGGTGACTTTGTGGCCGAGGAATATCATACTGTCCTGGCCAAACTCACACTTCTCGTTGAGTGTCAGTCTTTCCTCTTTCAAATTTTGTAGTATCTGATGTAAGCGTGTGTTGTGCTCTCCTTTGTTTCTTCCAAAAACTAGAATGTCATCAGTGTGGCAGAGCGCTGAAATGTTCGAGAGCCGACGAGATTCCGAAAGGGAGCCTGTTAAAGCAGTACCTGCCATAGGGAGTTATGAAGGTTGTCAGCAGGGCTGACTCCCTAGCCAGAGGTATCTGCCAGAACCCCGATCATGCGTCGAGCTTTGAAAAGATCTATGCTCCAGAGTCTGATCGACGGATGGTAGGATGTGTTGCTCTCGTTTCACCCATTTGTTGAGGTGAGTGAGGTCAACACAGATACTTATCTTCCCGTTCGTCTTCGGGACGACGACCATTCCTGCACACCAGTCTGTAGGCTGTGTGACCTTTAAAACGACTCCCATCGCTTCCATGCGGTCAAGCTCCTCCCGGACCGTGCCTCGTAGGGGGATCGGAACTTGGCATGGCGTAGAGAGGGCATATGGAGTGGCGTTCCTCTCCAGCTCAATTGTGTAGGTCTCCCTGAGACATCCCAATCCATTGAACACCATTGGGTATGCAGCCTTAAAGTCCTCTTGAGCATCCCTCACTTCCTCAAGTCTGTGTATCAGGTGCAAAGCTTCTATTGCAGGTAAGCCAAGTAAGGGTTTTGAAAGTCCTGTCACCACAAACACCTCCATTGTTGCACTGTGACCTTTTGCTGACAGTGTGCCCTTAAAGCAGCCTTGGACCTCCAGGACGTTGTTTCCAGGGCCATATAGGAATTTTCTGGGTTTTGTAAGCGGTCTGTTACGCCCTGCTTTGAACACCTCAGTGGGAATGGTGTTCACAGCTGCGCCAGTGTCCAGTTTGAATGTGACAGGTTCTCCATTAAAGGACAGTGTTTCTGTCCACTCTGTCAACGAGCATGTACTGACTGTCACTGACCCCAAGAACTCATGCTCCTCTTCGTTGTCTTCCTGCTACCTCTGCTGAGTGACGGTATGGACTGCTGTCGAGGACCGGCAAACTGCAGCGTAGTGGTCTTTTTTTCCACATTTTCTGCAGATTACGTCCCTTGTTGGACAGTCCTTCTATTGGTGGTGCTGTGTTCGGCCACACCACCTGCACTCTCTCTCTGCACTGGGGCTGTCCCGCTTGAACTGAGGTGGCTTCTCTGTTTTGGGGAATTTTCCCTTGGCTCCTTGAGGTTTCAACCCCTTTCCTTTGTACCTGATACTGTCTACGTTGTGTTCTGTGTTTTCGCCATGCAGCACTGACTGCTGTTTCTTCACAGTCTCACTTTGACGTGTGCATGTGATAGCTTTGGCCAGATCTAAATTTGGATCTAGTTGTAAGCGCTCAGATAACTTCCTGTCCAGGATCCCTACAACTATCCTGTCTCTTATTAGTTCGTCGCGGAGTGCACCAAACTGGCAGTGCTCAGCCAGGGTGTGTACTAAGGTTATGAAGGATTCAACACTTTCTCTCTCCTTCTGATGTCTCATGTTGAATTTTGCTCTTTTGTAAATTATGTTATGCTTTCCTACACAATGGGCTTCAAAAGCCACCTTCACCTTGTCATATTTCTTTTTATCATCATCTGACAATGGCAAAACACTCAAAATATAATCAGCTGTATCTCCTAACGTATACAACAGAGAGTTCACTTGGTACTCATCAGGCCTGTCAATGAGGCCTGATGCCATACGAAAACATTCAAATCTTCTTATCCATTTAGGCCAGTTAGCTGAGTTTGAAAAACCAAAACTATCCGGTGGAGATATTTTTACTGCTGTAGTAACCATTGTATGTGTTTCCATTTGTGCCGGTAGTGTTACACTTTCTCCTTGCGGGTTATCCTCAGGTGAGAGCGAATCCAAACTTTCACTATCTGTTTTCTCGTTGCACTGGTGTTTCCGTTAATGGACCCTGTGACGTCACTCTTTTACTCACACTCCATGCAGCTCCGAGGAAAGAAAAGAAAAGGAAAAAAAATCCTTTTTCGTTCTCCTTTCCAACCGATGTCCACAGGATGCTAGCCTGCCTGGCTGTAGCTAGTTATGAAGGTGAGTGAAGGTGAGTCATCCTCTGTTCTGTCACGAGGCTCTGGAGTTAAAATCTTATTACGTTAAAATTGCACAAACTCTTCTTAACTTCTGACACTATGTGTTAATGCTACGACTGAAGTCAGGCAGAGACCGGCATATCCAGTGTGTCGTTTTAATAAAGTACATCCTGTGTTACCCCTAAATATGTCTCCAGTACACAGACTGCATGCACCAGACTGGATTACAGTCAACATGTCTGTAGTGTACGCATTTCCATATATTTAAAGGGGATTCTCCACTGACTGGTACCAGCTTGGTTCGGTTCAGTTTGGTTCTACTCTCTTCAGTTTGGTTTCGGACGTTCAGTTTTCCACTACAGCTGGTTGCTATAATGCCCAAACATTCTGAGAAGCAGCACAAGCTGAGGCTCTAAGCTAAGGTAAGCAACCCGACGTCATTACATTCGCCAGCATGAATGAAATCAGAGGGGTTTTATTTCTTATCCTTGGTTTGTGACTGTTTCCCCTGAGACAATTGGCTTACCAGACAAGGCTTAAAGAAGCGACGTTAGAGTTAGTTAGCGCTAATGCTAACGTTCACATTTTAGATACAGAAAAGTAAAAAAACGAGTAGAGTTGCACTGAACCGAGCTGGTACCAGTCAGTGGAAACACCCATAAGAAAGACACTCAGAAAGCTGTTTGTAAAGCGTGGAATGCCGACATTTCTTCGGAAGAACTTCAGAGAAGTTGTTGTTCTATCTTTCATCAGTTTTTAAAGCAGTTGTTCTGAATGCACTTTGTTTATGCACTTTATTCAGAACAAATGTGCTTGAATACTTGTTTTATGAGAGAAGATATTTATTTGTATAATATTTCAGCTATCTTACTTTTAGGCTATTCATGAGTGGAGCCAAGTAAAATATTTTATTTCAAATTATATATTATATTGTGCATTGTTTGAATGCCAAATGAATATGTTCATAGTTTTGTAACATATTCTTTTAATAAATAAATAATAATAATTTCTTTCCGTGTTTCAGTTTCGGTTTTCGGACAAGTGTTTTCCCAAAAAAAAACCTCCAAAAAAATATTATTTCGGTGCATCACTAAACACAATTAAGGTCCTGTTCACACTGGGCTTTAAAGAGCATTTTGGGTGGTCTAATCATAAGCTCACAGTTCTGAGTGCACATGTGAACCCAGGATGTGCAGAGAATGATCCAGTGGCTCAGAAGGAACAAACCGAGGTAAGGCAAGGCAAGTGTCTTTCCACAGCCCATTATCATCGACAGACGATATTCAGTGTGCTTTTATGCTTTTTGAGGAAGGAAGTTTTGTTTTGTCGATGGGGCGGATGTTGTGTTTTGTTGATGGGGGAGGGTCGATTTGTTGAGAGGCAGTGTTTTGTATGGCCACTGGGAAGGTTTAATTTTGTTGAGAGAGGAAGAGGTTAGAGGGTGTTTCATTTTGTCAACATTGGAGGGAATGGAGTGGAGGGTGAAGTTTTACTTTGTCAATGAGGGAGGGTTGTGTTTTGTTGAAGGTGGGGAAGTACTTTTGTTTTGTTAGTGAGGGAGTGGCTGGGGAAACATCTTGTAGTTAATTAATACTGGGATGCACACTACTTTCACACAAATCAGCTACAAGGTGACACTAGCATTTATCATTTACTAGCATGTTCTCCACTGTTCCTCCGACATGGTTTGACCCATTTTCAAAATTTGTTTTGTCTTTAAATCATTAGAAACATTCAAATGTCCCTCTTTCACCTGTTGGAGTCATCAGATCATTCAAGCGTTCCCAGTTTTAATTGATGGATTTTGTAATTATGTAATTAATTAAATTGACTTTAATCTATTCACACTAATCTGTAGGTGGTGTTGCCATATTCTTCACCGTAATCCTGAAGTAGAGAGGGTAAACAGCGGTGGGCTATAAGCTACACTGACCTCAGTGCCATGAACTAAACCTCCCCAACAGCAGAAAGACAGTAGTTCTTTTGCTGTACTCATCGGCTTCTCAGCTTTCTTTTCTTTATCAACCATAAGGTCTCAAAACTATCTCTGGGAAAACTGTGTACATATGGTTTTAATGTTCCCTTTTCCTGCTTTGCAGAATCTTCTTCAGAAAAACACACAACTTTTTATCTTCTTTCATGTGTTTCAACAGTTCTGAGGTGAAGCCCCTCCCTCATACATCTTTAGAACTTTTTTTTTTTTGGAGAAGAGAAGCTCGTCACTATCTCTCTGAGGGACAGGAAGAGGGGAGTGGGGTTAGACAAGTGCAGAAACAAAGGAGAGCGAAAAATCGCTCGGGGTAACGATCACTCAGACTTTGAAGGAAAGCAAAACTGAGCCTTAAAGACCAAATCAATCCATGATCAAAAGCCTGGAGCTCTTATCAAAGCTCTATCTTTCAGTAGAGCCAACCAGAATGAGACCAGTGATCAAACAGAGCACTTAACTTCAGAATCCACCCAGAATATCCATACTGTTCTCCAACCTTCAAGTACACCTGCAAGAACCACTTTAGGAAAGATTTCCTTAGAGAAATTTCCTTAGAGAAATGCTATAGAACAACAATTTTGATGCTCTTAAGAACCTATAAAGAACCTTAAAGAACTCTCCTCATGTTTAAAGGTTTGTCTAGAACCATAATGAAGCAAACAGAAATGCACACATACACACACCATCACAGGTTATAATAGCAAAAAGTAGTTAAAGCTGTATAAGACTGTACCCAGAATGACGAATGGGCCTATAGATGATACAAAGAACTGTTCGGAAAGACGTTTTAATAAAATGTATACCCAGAATGATGTTGTAATAAAATTAATGCCTAGAATAAAATTTTAGTAAATTAATGAAACTGAAATTTACACAGTATCATAATTTAAATTGCTTTAAATTTGAAGGCAGATAACTTCACAAGATGTAAGTGTAATATATTGTTAGATTTTTAATAATGTTTTTCTAATAAAGACATGTGAAGGAATATAAAAGGAGAAAATAAAATTATCACACTATGAATCAGTTCACTGCAACATATGATTTCTTTCCAAAAGTGTGAAATATTCTTTACAATCTAAAACCATTAAAATATTTTAGTCTATTTTGTTATTATTCAGTCAGCATATAAATCCAGATGATTGAATGTTGATGTTTGAGTGGTGATTGATGGTAAGGAATGGTGATATTTATATAATGATGAATGATGTGATGTATGAATTGTGATTTATGAGTGAAAAGTGATATTTTTGAAAAGTGATATCTGAATGCTGATGCTTAAATTGCGATGACTGAATGGTGATGTTTAAATGGAGATACTTGAATGGTGATGAATGGTGATGTTTGAATGTTACTGGTCATATGGTGATGAATTTTTCTGTTTGAATTGTGATATTTGAATGGTGTCTAAAGAGGAATGTCTGAATTTTGTTTTGCAGTGTTTACTGATTCTGTATCCAAATGGCTTCTTGTCTCATTGATTGGCTGCCACAAAGAAGAACCCGTTAACCTACGTCAGCGCCATATTTCACTCTGTGGAGAAAATCGCACTCGGTTCCTTTTGGTGAAGGATGGTGAGCCAGCTGGAGAAAAAAATGATTAAAAGTCAAGTCAAAACACTTGATGCAAACCATCACTTGAAAAGGAGGGCTGTGTGCATGATTTAGTGGTGCAATGGCGTTTATTACGAACAGCCTGAGTAGTCATGGATTCTGAAAAAGTGCAGCACTCTGTTTCCTCACAAAAAGTATTGCTCCATCAGTTCCAGTGCCATCGTGAGAAAAATAAGGTGCTTTTTGCTGATTTTGTTGATGGTTACCTTCTGTCTCAGTACAGCATTTACTGAAAGTGCAAATCTTCCATCACACACATTCAGAAAGTGCAATGTGCAGACAGTCAACAGTTCAAGGACTTCCCCCCTGTCTCGAGCACATCAAAGCCAGTGCAGCTGGCCTGAGTGTAATTCCCACCAGGGTGTGTGCAACAAGAGCTGCATCAATCTACAAGATCTCAGCCTTGCCGGTGGTGATTTTGGCTGAAAAAAGCAACAGCATGCTGTTCCAAACCCCTCCAATCTGCTGCTGACACTTCAGGTGAAACATTTGAATTAAAGGGGAATTCCATCATTTATTATACAAATCATCAATTATAAAGTGTAAAGGATGTCAGTGATTTGTTCAGAGTGGGTTTGGTGTAAATCAGAATTATTCATAGCAGAACTCAGCAACTGCCTCTTAAGGCTCCCTCACAGAAAGCACAGAGGTTGAATATTAAAGGACGAAGTATCTAGAGAAAGTGTTCCCAGAGACAGAACAGAAAAAGGCTGCAGGGATGAACACGTGGGTGATTTGGCAGCAGCTGGTCAGAGTCGTTTCATAAGACTGTCCACCTTGAAACACAACCAGGATCAGAGGGACTACATCAGCAGTCCTTCTCTGAACATCAGACAATGAATGAAAGAGTGTGTGTAAAAGATAAAGAGTGTATGTAGGTGTGTAAAAGTGTATACGTGTCAGTGCTGTAATAATGCTTGAACAAAAATGGCTATTCAACAAAATCAGTGTTATAATAATAGTTTATGACAGTATCCATTAAGAATTGTAGATTATCCATTTTATCCATTTTACGAATTTTATTCTAGGGCATCCTAGAACAGAGCTTGCCCTCTGGATCATCCTGTTCAGTTTCTTTCAGTCCCCAGCAGAGATGCTGCTGCCCCAGCAGACCACAACGCAAAAGATGGCTGATGCCACTACAGAGTAATAAAAGGTCTTCAGGAGTGGCCCCTGCACTCCAAAAGACCTGAGTCTCTGCAGCAGGTACAGCCTGCCCTGCCCTTCTTTTGTAGAGAGCATTTGTGTCCAGTTTATTGTTCAGATGAATACTAAGGCACCTGTAGCTCTCCACAGCCTCAGTGTACAGACCCTGGATGTTCAGTGGTTGCAGTGGAAGATGTTTGCACCTGTGGAAGTCTACCACAAGCTGCTTGGCTTTTCCAGTGTTGATCTGGGGGTTGTTCTACTGGCACCAGTCCTGGTTCAATTCTCTATACTCCCTACCATCCCCATTTATTCAGTATCCACTATTAATTATTCTGGAACTACTACATATTATTTAGTATCATTGTCCACTATAAACTATTCGACATCTACTATGAATTTTAATATAATAAATTATTCAGTAACTGTTTAATTTAATTGTATATTTTAGGCCCAGTTTCCCAGACAGCCATGGGCATAAATCCCAGGGGGGACATTTACATTTACATTTATGGCATTTATCGGACGCTTTTATCCAAAGCGACTTCCATTCTCTAACTACAGGGGACAGTCTCCCTGGAGCAGCTTGGGGTTAAGGGTCTTGCTCAGAGACCCAGTGGTGGTGCTGGTGGTGCTGTGACCTTTTGGTCCGGAGGCAAGTATCCTACCACTAGGCCACCACCACCCTCTTACAGAAGGGACAGAAGGGACATGTCCCCACCTCCATCCGAGGATTGTCCCCCCAAAAAAAATATTTAAAAAATCGCACTTTCTATTGTGAGAAATAAATATATGTATACCTAAAATGATTGTGTAAGCAGAAAAAAAAACAAATGCAAACAATGCATTTGAACACAGTTGAGTTCCCCCTCCCCTTCCTCACAGTGGTTTGGCCCACTGCCTGCTTTCCCAGTTCATCTCACCTACTCTACACACACAAGTCAGGTGTGTGGCTGTGGCTCAATTAATGTGTAACTCCAGTAAGTAGGGTATTTTATTCACTTTAAATAAATCAATTTTCTTTAATGTAGTTGATGCAGACTCATGCATAATTAGTGGCGGCAAAAACGCTGATTACCGTTGTAATTTTCTGTGAATCTGCTGTATTAACAATTAAAATATTACTTATCTAGTTAACCTTAGCTTGTTTACAATAGTTTGTTGCTTATTACACTGCAACTAACACACCATGCATTGTTTTATTTGTGACAACTTGGCATAATGTTAACTTAACATTAACGGTCACAATTAGCATATTAGCGTCTTTCACCAGAACGTCTCCTGTAGCAGCAGTAAAGAGGCAGCAGAGGTCCTAAGGGGAATGCCAGTGGAGGTGTGTGGGTTGTTTGACCAAGTTGAGGCCCTTGTCAGAATTTTGTTGGTGGTTCAAGAGCTTCAGTGCATTGCGGAGACGTGAATAAGGCCAAGACAGACTTAACAGTCTGTTAGTCTGCAATGTACACAAAGACAAGATTGACAACCTTAACATAAACAACGTGTGCCAAGAGCTTGTGGGGCCCATTGATGCCAGGAAAAACATACTTTTACTTTTATTTATTGTCCATTCATTACTGTAAGTTTGCTTTAAATTGCAGATGTTTTTTTTTTGTTTTTTTTTACATAGAGCAGTTACTGTAAATTGATTATGTAATAATTGATTTGGTTACAAAACTTTACTTATTTTATATATCTTTTTCACAATAACAGTCATGTTTAAATTTTATTGTATGTTGATGGCTTGACTGTAAACAATAACAAACAACGCAATAAATAGTTTTGAAGAAAAACTGACTTTTCATTGAACCTGAGACAAACTTTGAAAATAACCATAATGACGCAGTCTCAATGCTACAATAATAATGATAGAAGCAAAGTTTTTCACTGTATATCTTTATAAGTACAATTTGACTGTATTATTTGTGTTTCCTGCAAAAATTGCTCAAGAGAAATTTTATAGTTATTGTCCCACCCCCTACTGTTAAATGAAATTTATGCCCATTCAGACAGCCATTAGGTTTGTGTGATTCTGCATAGAATATATTTGTTTCTGTGTAGTGTTTTGTGTGTTTAAATCCAATGGAACATACTATAATGTGTGTACATGTTGTGTGAATAATAGAGCGAATGAAAGAAAAGAGAGAGAAGGAGAGTGAGAAGGAAAAAGGAGAGAGATAGTGTGTGTGTGTGTGTGTGTGTGTGAGAGAGAGAGAGAGAGAGAGAGAGAGAGAGAGAGAGAGAGAGAGAGAGAG
>JBBJLR010016180.1:0-13406 GCA_037577145.1 Brachypetersius gabonensis
TGAACTCTTATTTTGACATCCTGAGTGCACCAGCAGGTAATAGCTGTGAGATAGCTCCCAGCTGCTGGTGTACTCAGAACTAAGTGTGTATGAGTTATCATTGGTTGTCTATGTAACAATGTATTGCATTTAAGTTCAGTTCAGTTTGACCACAGTGTCGGTCAACCCTCATACTAGCATTGTGCTAACCTCATGTGTACCTTTGTTCTTACCTTCATCTTTAGTTCCCAGTTTATTTATGTTTATATCGGCCCTCGTGCCAGATTTATGTTTGGGTGCTGTAAATAAACGGTGAAAACTGAGAAATGGAAGTCTGCCTGGGTTCCTGCTCTTGGGGTAAAGACATGAGACGTGACAGTGCCAATAATTATGGAGGACAGTGTATATACAGTAAACACCCAGTTTTACGCGGATCGGGACTCGTGGATCCAGTCACACATGGTTTATTTTCGAGAACGAAACTGATCGTTTTACGCGGAAATATTCAAAACAACGCGGAACCTGCAAATATTCTCAGCTTTTTTTGCTTTTTTCAAGGCAATATGTTTTTTTTTAAACTCATTTTAATACTTCTGGCTCCCTGTGCATGGACTTCTTTCTCTCTCTCTTACTCTCTCTCTGTATATATCTCTCTCTCGCGCGCGCTCTCTCTTTCGTTCTTGAGTTTTCCGGAGAGCACGTCTCTCTCTCTCTCTCACGTGCGCCGATCTCTCTGTCTGTCTGTCTCTCTCGCGCGCGCACGATCTCTCCCTTTCTCTCTCTCGCGTGCGCACATTCTCTCTGTCTGTCTCTCTCTCGTGACTTTTTTAAACCTCGGCTTTATCTTATATTTTCGTTAAGGGTAATGTATTAAACTGTGTTTAAAATTAAATTAAAGTCTTCTGGGAGCACATTTGGGGGCATATTTAGAGTTTACACTATTAAAATAGGCATTTTAAGGCATTTCTTTGACCAAAACACAACAACGCGGTTTTTCATCATACTCGGGTGCTCGTGTAACGTAACCCCGCGAATAATGAGGGCTTACTGTATATGTATGTGTATATATGTTTGTGTATATGTATGTATGTGTATGTGTGTGTATGTATATATATATACACATAAACACACACACACAGAGTACCAGTCAAAAGTTTGGATACGCCTTCTCATTCATGAGTTTTCTTTATTTGTTTATTTTCCACATTGTAGATTAATACTGAAGACATCTATAAATGATCACATATTGAATTATGTAGTAAACACAAAAAGTGTTTAGATTTTTCAAAGCCACCTTTTGCTTTGATGTCATATTTGCACACTCATGGCATTTTCTCAATCAGCTTCATGAGGTAGTCACGTGGAATGGTTTTCCAACAGTCTTGAAGGAGTTTACAGAGATGCTGAGCTCTTGTTGGCTCTTTGCCATCACTCTATGGTCCAACTCATCCCAAACCATGTTAGCTGGGTTTAGGTCAGGTGATTGTGGAGGCCAGGTCATCTGATGCAGCACTTCATCACTCTCTTTCTTGGTCCAATAGTCCTTACATAGAATAACGGTGTGTTTGGGGTCATTGTCCTGTTGTCCTGATGGTCCCACTAACTAGGTACCACTAACTAGATGGGACAGCATGGTCCTGCAGAATGCTGTGGAAGCCATGCTGGTTAAGTGTGCCTTGGATTTTAAATAAATCGGCAACAGTGTCACCAGCAAAGCATCCCCATGCCATCACACCTCCTCCTCCATGCTGCACGGTGTAAAAACCATCCGCTCACCGTTTCTACGTCTCACGGCGGGTGAAACTAAAAATCTAAAATTTGGACTCGTCAGACCAAAGGACAGATTTCCACTGGTCTAACATCCATTCCGTATGTTTCTTGGCCCAAGCCACTCTCTTCTTCATGTTGTTCTTCTTCAGAAGTGACTTCTTTGCAGCATTTGAAGGCAAGGAACTAACTCTTGTAGGATCAGAGAAATTCTGATGCAGGACACACACACATCTGTTTTTTTCTTCAAAGCTGGAATTCCACAGACCACTGTGTTTAAGACAAGAAAGAGGGGAGGTTTGGTTATTACACCCTTGAGACAGGAGATGCCACAGCCTCCATAAAAGAACCCAGATACTTTAAACAACAAAAGGAACTTTGCACCCCACTACCAAATCTCGGAGGTGTCAAAGGACAAATCCTTTTGGCCCCCAAATGAGCAGTAACCAAACAAAGTGTTAGACTTTTGTCTCTTGAAGCAGCCCAAGCCTATAAACGTGGTATCTTATCAAGGTTCCCCCCTTCATAAACCGCGCCAGAAACACACACTCATACACACAGACTGAATCCTTCACATGAGAAGAGAACATTTACTTGCTTCCTGTCACGGTGAAGGTCTGGAAGGAAGGGGGAAGGATGCCACAGGGTGATTACAGATACGTTTTTTAATAGCTATATACAGAAACTCTTCCCCAACTCAGGGTACAAAATCACGGGACAGAAAACTATAACTGAACAAAACAACAATAACAATCCAACACAACCGGGAGTAAACACAACACAATAAACACAACAGAGTTAAACAAAGGATTAAACCCGTGTTCCTCAAACTAATAAAGAAAACAAACTGAAAACCCAGGCTGGGGGCTTGACCCTTCCACGCCGCTCCGCGAGCAGGAAACGTGGACTGGGAGTACCGGCGCTGACGGCGCAGAGAAAACTGAAACTCAGAAAGGAGGAACACGGGCCTGCAAAACAGAGAAACAGATACAGGTTAGACCAAGTTGAGAACATCAAGCAAACAAGGAAAATGACCAACACCAGGAATGGAGACAAATACAGACTCGTGGGACAAAGGATCGGCTGGGGCTTAAATAAGGATCTAAAACGAGAGACAGGTGGTACAACTAATAAAGGGCCAGGTGATGCAAATGATAAGGGACGTGACACAAACCGAACATGTAGACTAGGTAGGGAACAAGGGGAAAGGGAGCACGGAGGGACACGGAAACAGGAAACAACACGGGGAGGCGCGGACGTAAACAAAAGGAAAAGCAGAACAGGAGTACATGAAGTGACACGGAGGATAGACGAGACATGGAAAACGTAAACAAAACACACGGACATTAAAACTCGGGGGAGGAGGAACGCACTCTACTCGGGGAGAGCGAGGTAACCGTTACAGTACCCCCCTCTCCATGCCGAATCCCCTCCTGGGGATCTCGAGGGACACGGCGCCACCCCCCGTACTCCGGGAGCGCCGGCAGGCGAGGGGGACGACCCCGAGGACGAGGAGCGGGGCAATCCGGCCGAGCAGCATGAAAGTCATCCCTCAGCTCTTGGCTGAGGACGTCCCGCGCCGGAACCCAACTCCTCTCCTCAGGTCCGTACCCCTCCCAATCAACCAGGTACTCCAACCCACTCCTGCGGCGACGAGAGACAAGCAAGGTTCGTACTCGGTGGGCAGGAGCACCCTCGATGGAAAGCGGCTCCGGCGGTGTAGCGGCTACTTCGCTCTCATTCAGGGGACCGGGACGAACAGACCTTAACAGGGACACATGAAACACAGGGTGAACTTTAAGGTCAGGGGTAACTGTAGTTTAAAAGACACAGAGTTTACTTGTCTGAGAACTAAAAAGGGGCCAGCAAAACGGGGAGACAATTTGGAACAAGGATATTTCACATGGAGGTCTTTGGTGGAAAGCCAAACCCTGTCACCCTCCTTGATAGGAGGCGCCTTCCGCCTTCGACGATCGGCTCGTTGTTTAAACCGATGAACTGCCTGCTGAATGGATGTGTGCGCATCCTCCCACACGCGCTCCGCCCGGCGGAACCAGTCATCCACCCCTGGAGCCTCAGTGACACTCTGGTCCCATGGGCAGAGCGGTGGTTGACGCCCGAGCACACACTCGAAAGGAGTCAGGCCAGTGGAGGAATGGCGCAGTGAGTTCTGGGCGTACTCTGCCCAGGCGAGGAAGTCTGTCCAGTCGTGCTGCCGGCTGTGACAGTAGGCCTGGAGGAATCGGCTGAGCTCTTGTATGGTCCGCTCAGCCTGACCGTTTGACTGGGGGTGATAGCCCAAGTTCAGGTTGACCGCGGACCCCAGGTGGCCCAGGAATGCCTTCCACACTTTCGACGGTCAGACACGATGTCCTCTGGGATACCGTAAACCCGGAACACCGACTGAAACAGCGCATCCGCAACCTGTCGAGCAGAGGGAAGAGAACGGAAAGGAATGAACCGGCAACCCTTTGAGAACTGATCCACTACAACAAGGACCGTGGTGTACCCTTTGGAGACTGGCAGATCCGTGACGAAGTCCACGGCTAAGTGAAACCACGGTCTGTCAGGCAACGGGGGGGCATTAATTTTCCCGCTGGAAGAACACAAGGGCTTTTTGTCGTCGCACATATGGAGCATGACAGTACTGCCTGCCTGATGTCCCGGGACATGGAGGGCCACCAGTACCGTCGCGCTACCACCTCCAGAGTGCTCGTAACGCCCGGGTGTCCAGTCGCGGGGGTCACGTGAGCCCATTCCACCACCCTCGGTCGCAGTGCCGCAGGGACATATGTCTTGTCGGCAGGACACTCAGGTGGGATAGCGACACCCTCGAGCGTCTCGGCTATCTCCCCGTCTAAATCCCAATGGATGGGGGCAGCAAAGAACCGGGGTGGCAGGATGGGCTCAGGTTCCCCAGCTTCCTTGTCGGTTCCATATAGCCGCGACAAGGCATCTGCTTTTCCATTTAATTTACCCAGGCGATACGAGATCTGGAAGTTGTACCTCCTGAAAAACAAAGCCCATCGTGCCTGTCTGGGGTTTAATCTTTTTGCTTTCCGCACGTGTTCCAGGTTGCGATGGTCGGTCAGAAAAACAAAAGGCTGCCGGGCCCCTTCCAGAAGGTGGCGCCACTCCTCCAACGCCTCCTTCACAGCAAGCAGTTCTCGGTTGCCGATGTCGTAGTTCCTTTCTGCCTCCGTCAGTTTCCTGGAAAAGAAAGTACAGGGGTGTAGTCTCCTGGGGAAGCTGATGTTGCGACAGAACTGCCCCTATCCCTACCTCCGAGGCATCCACCTCCATGGTGTATTGCCGTTCAGGATCCGGCATCTTCAAAATGGGGGCGCTGCAAAACCCCTTTTTTAGTCGACTGAAAGCCACGCGTGCCTCCGGGGTAAAACACAACACTTTTGGGGAGCCTCGGAGGAGGGATGTCAGAGGGGCAGCCACTGTGCTATAATTCTTGATAAACCATCGATAGTAGTTGAAAGACCGCAGGAAACGTTGCACGTCCTTGACTGTCGTGGGCTCAGGCCACTCAGAAACTGCTACCACCTTTTCCCCCTCCATGGAGACCCCCTCCCGACCGATGCGGTGACCGAGAAATGAGACTTCCTGCTTATGGAACTCACATTTCTTGGCCTTCACGTACAACCCGTGCTCCAAAAGGCGGGTGAGTACTTGTCGGACCTGATTAATGTGGTCCTCAAACGACCCGGAATAAATCAGGATGTCGTCTATAAAAACGACCACAAAACGATTCAACATGTCTCGTAGGACATCGTTTACGAACCCCTGGAAGACAGAGGGGGCGTTTACTAAGCCATAAGGCATGACTAAATATTCGTAATGGCCAGACATTGTGCTGAAAGCTGTCTTCCACTCGTCACCCGCCCTTATGCGCACCAGGTTGTACGCGCTTCGGAGGTCTAATTTCGTAAAGAAAGTGGACCCCCGAAGCCGCTTGATGGTTGCCGGGATGAGGGGTAGTGGATATGTGTACGTCACCGTAACCTCGTTGAGCCCACGGTAGTCAATGCACGGCCGGAGATCCCCGTCCTTTTTTCACAAAAAAGAAACTGGCAGAGGCAGGGGAACACGATTTCCTGATAAACCCCTGCTCCAGGGTCTCAGCCACGTATTCCCCCATTGCTCGAGTTTCTGGTTCGGACAATGGATAAATTCGTGACGGAGGAGGGGTCCTTCCCGGGATCAGGTTGATTGCGCAATCCCAGGGCCTATGAGGAGGAAGACAAGTTGCCCTTGACACGGAAAAAACATCAGACAGGTCGGTGTATTGTGTAGGAATATTGACAGGTGTAGTGGACTGGGGACTTTCTATAGTAGTGGAGTGAAGAGGTAGGGGTTTAACCAAACAGGTGTTGTGACAGGCAGGGGACCATGACTCTATATTGTGCGTTTGCCAATTGATATGGGGATTGTGCAAACGAAGCCAGGGAACACCTAATATAATTTGATGGTGAGACTGGGGCAGGACAATGAAAGTGCAACTCTGTGTGTGTGTGTGTTGCACTGTGACCGAAATGGGGAATGTGACAGAACTCAGGGAGGTGTTACAGACGGGGTGACCGTCAAGGGCATGAACCGTGACAGGTTTGGCTAATCTCCGTGTGGGTATACACAAGGACGAGACGAGAGACTGCGAAATGAAGTTCCCAGCCGATCCAGAATCTATAAGGGCATATACAGAAGGAATAGGAGAAAAGTCAGACAATGACACAGACATGACAAACTGATTGAGTAACTGAGAACACACCACCTGAGTCGGGGCTTCAGCTGACGGACGTAACGGACATTGAAGAAGCCAGTGTCCTGCCTTCCCACAGTAGAAGCATACCCCTGCCTGCCGACGTTGTCAACGTTGTTCCAGGCGAGACGTCCCCAGCTGCATGGGTTCGGGAACGGGCTCACCGGGAGCAGGGGCAACAGTGGTTGTTCGACGAGGCTGGGGGTTCTGGCTCGGGGACGGAAAGGAACGTTCTGTTTTCACATTCGGGTTCAGACCCTCCCGGAAGGTGGTCAGGAGAGCTTGAAGCAACTAAGCAAGAACCAGACCAGGACAGCGGTCCAGAACAACCAGCCGTTCAAACCCCTGCTTCAATTCACTTCCAACTTCCAAGAAACTTCAACATCATCTGCAGCTTCAAGGCAGCACCAAACTTCTTCAACTCTTCTGAAATCCTCAACTACAATCTCCTGAGACTCCATATCAATCAATAAGTATAAAGTCTCTTAAATTTGATAACTTGGTGCAAGGATTGACCTATGTGCTAACCTTTGTTAATTACTGAGTTGTGTTTTTTCATGAAGCTCGCTTTACGAGGATTTTCAGTAGCTTTCAGTACCATTATCACGTCATCTCATTAATTTCTAGTTTGTGTTTGTGTGTGTTTTATGTTTGTCCTGTGTAGAATAAACATTAATGTCATTAAAGCAAAAGGTGGCTACTTTGGGAGAATCTTCCATATGTGTTGGAAGTCATTGGTATTTATTTACAATGTAGAAAATGAAAAAGGAAGGTAAACTATTGAATGAGGATCTTATCTAGTCATCTGGCGTGGGAGGGACGGAGGGATCCACCAGCCAGGACCTCTGAGGACTGAAGGACATAGATGTTTGGCCACACCTCTTCCACAATCATCCACAATCTCACTGGGCTAGACTCGCCGTCACAAAGTTCTCCAGATTTCTATCATATCTACACAAATTGTGCAGAGTAATAAGTACACTTTGCTTTTCTGCTGTAACATGTAACACTCATTAACTTAACTTAATTTCATTATATAAACAATTATATCAAGCATAACCAAGTAAAATGTCTCCAAAATAAGAGTCTCCAACATGCAAAACAAACACATACGCACAGCTCCACCTAGTGGTCGCTGCCTGGACCGTAACAGTACCCCCAACCCCCCTGCCCCCAGAACGCACCTCCGGGGCGCACAAACAACAGAAACCCAAAACAAACACAAAAATACAAAAACACAAAAGAACAAAAGGGGAGAGAGGGCAGGGGACGGCGGCGGCAAAGACGGTGCCCATCACCCCCTTACAGTCCTTCACCCCTGGAGTCCAACTCCGGGCTGTCCCTCCTCTGTTGCGAGTGACATACCTGGGACACCGTCTCTGTCCCTTTGTCCTGAGTTCCCTTACTGGGGAACTCCCGTGTATACGTGAAGGCCAAGCCTCCACCCAGAAGATCCTCGGCTGGCATGTAGTCCATTGTCCAACAGTCCGAG
Source organism: Brachypetersius gabonensis (assembly GCA_037577145.1). Classification (NCBI taxonomy): domain Eukaryota; kingdom Metazoa; phylum Chordata; class Actinopteri; order Characiformes; family Alestidae; genus Brachypetersius; species Brachypetersius gabonensis. Next base: position 8,007 of record JBBJLR010016180.1, read on the forward strand.
GGCTGTGTCCCAAGCCCCTTTTGAATCCCAGGGATGAGGCCTCCTCCGCGAGCTTCGTGATTGCTCTCTCCAAGCACTCCCGGGCTGTCCTTTACGAACCCCTCTCCGTGGGGCTCATCATGGCTCTCTCCGAGCACTCCCGGGCTGTCCTTTATGAACCCCTCTCCGTGGGGCTCATCGCGGCTCCTCTCGAGCTCTCTCAAGCCTCCCGGCATGTACCCCTCTCCGTGGGGGTCGTCGCGGCTCCCCTAAAGCTCTCTCGAGCCTCCCGGCACGAACCCCTCTCTGCGGGGCTCATCGTGGCTCCCCTCGAGCTCTCTCGGCACGAACCCCTCTTCGTGAGGCTCATCGCGGCTCCTCTCAGGCTCCCCTGTGCAGTCCAGCTCGAACCCTTCTTCGCGGGGCTCGCTACGGCTCTCCTCGAGCCCTCTCGAGCCTTCCTGCACGGAGCCCTTCTCGTGGGGTTCACTGTGGCTCACCTCAGACTCACCCGAGCCGTCATGCCCAAACCCCTCTCCACGGGGCTCAGCCCGGCTCACTTCGAGCCCTCTGGTGTCGTCCCTCTTGCCACAATTCTCCTCCCCTAAGCCTCCAGTGGCCCTCTCTGTCTGCTTCACCTCTCTCGCTCCACCACTCCCCAGCTTTGACACCGCGAGCGGGGAGTGAGACTCGCTGGTCCCAAGGAGGATGAGCCTCCAACGACAAGTCGGGGACAAGCCGGAGCTGTGGAGACCCGGATGACGTGTCAGATGTCCCGGGCGACTGTGGACCAGGTGGCCAACGAAACCGGCATGGACCCCCACGCCTTCGTCGTCTCCGACGACGCCTGGGTGGGAAATCATCCGCGGCCACTCCGATGACGTGGGGTTCCACAAAGATCCTCGGGTCAATGATCGGGGATCCGTCATCCACCCGTCCCACCAGAAGCCCTGGTCCTCGTCACTGTCATCGGAATCACCACCATTTAACAGCTCATGGATTGTCCACCAATGTTGCCTCGATGATTCACCCTCGAGCTGGGTCCAGCTTGTCTCACTCCATTGCTGCAGTCGCTGCAATTTACCCCTCCGTACGGTTTCACTTTCAGTTCGTAATGTCCTCTCTATCCGCCTCAACCCCCCATAAGGACTGCAGGTGTCACCACATGTGAGCACGGGGCGTAGATTCACTCCTGAATAGAAGATAGACAAGAGAGAGAGAGAGAGAGAGGGAGAGAGGGAAGGAAGGAGATCGCTGCCAGCGAGACGTGCCACTCGTCTGCACAAACTCCTCTTCCTGCCGGATCTCCTCTCCACCGTGCTTCCCCTCCGTTCGTCGTGGAACCTGACTTACTACAGCCCAGAAGGCTTTTCCCAAACAAGACAGTCTCACAGAAAGAGTCACGAGCACACTCACATCCAGACTCAGACCAGCTTTTTCCACAGACCACAGGGTGATTCGTTTTCTCTCTCGCTGAGCGCGAGCACTAAACTAAATACATTTACGAATTAGGCGAACTTCACCTTCCCTCCAGCACGCATTCCAAAACCCCCAAAAAACCTGGGATATACGTTTGTGGGTAAGTTAATGGGTGACCACGCACCGTTCCTCTGGAACGGCCAGGCTTTAAACTAAACACTGGCCAATCCCCGTGCACCAGACTGAAACTAAACTACCACAGCTGTAGTTTAGTTTCAGTAGAAATTTCAGATCTACCATTCATTAGCTCGTACATCAAACGACACGTGTGCTTCAAAAGCATCAGTATCGTCTCTTCTCTAACAGCATGGTTGGAGTTTCTAAAAATGAAGTCTTCACTAATCCCATGCAAAATGTACTCCCACCTAGAACAATCCTGGCAACAATATGATAAACTTCCCAGATTGGAGTTGTAAAGGTATTAAATACTTGGAACATATATTTTAAGGGATTCCTTTTCACATATTAGTTAAATAATATGGGATTTAAGTTAAATCTATATTACAAAAGGAAGTTTAAGCCTAATCAAATCAAACTACAAATACCACCAAGTGTGGCAGAATTCCTTAATCTCAAAATGCACAAATTACTGTCTAATATAGGACACTTTCCAAAATAGGTGAATCAGTATCGCTTCCTATTTCAAAATGGGAGGCAGATCTATCTGGTCTCAGATATGTTTATAAACCTTTGAACTGATTAGAAATCCCTGTTTACAATAAATACATTACAAAATCCTGCATAGAGTGCACTACGCAGGTCATCAGATGTTCAGGATGGGTTTTACAGCTTCTAGCAACTGCTCACTCTGTCAAGGCAATACACCTGATACGCCTTGTTCTGGTACAGGATTTGCAAAGACTTATCAAAGTGTCTTAAATGTTCCATTCCAGCCTCTCCTTCAGTCTGCTTGTTGGGTGACCTAAATGGCGTCACCACAGAGGTTAACACAATCCACATGGCTTTGTGTGCTGCCAGAAACGTGGGTTGATGCATGCACTGGGGCCCCGGCCCTGGCGCAGGGACCTTCAATGCATCGGTGGAACTGGGGGCCTCTTTAGCTGGTGGGGACGTTATCATCTGTGTGTATCCACTAGAGGCGGAGGACGGGCTCGGACCTGGGTGTCTATTGTCTTATGTAGCCTGGGAGTTGACTGAATGTTAGGGTGGGTTTAGTTTTTCCTCTGCGGTGGGGTCCAGTGGGCCGCCCTGGGCTCTGTGGTGATGCCATTTAGGTCGCCCAACAAGCAGGAGCTGACACGAGCTGTTGGTTGGCGGAGGGAGGTTAGTGTCATGCCCCTTCCCTGTTTTAAAGCACTTTAGAACAACACACACCAACACTACTTTTGAGCTGTCTTTTCACACCCCCAATCTCTGTTGTGAGGCTGTGAGGATGAGCTGGCCATCCGATCAGGGTCTGGGCTGGTAGTCTTCTCTGCTGCTGCAGGGACCAGGGTGGTCTTCCAGGCTGGCAGAGCTGCACAGTAGATGTCAGATGATCCCCCTCTGGGCTCTCCTCTGCCCTTTTCTGGGTGGGGGCTGCAGCGGTATCCCTGCGGTGGTTCTTATGGGACTCCCGTACCCTGGGGGGCCTCTGGATGTCTGGGGCCTGGGTTTTCTCCATTTCTGCTTCATGTCCTGGGGAACATGGTTCCATGTCCTATGGTTCCCCACACAAGCATTCACACTGGTGTGCAAACAAGTGCTCACAGACACTCATTGTTTTGATCTGCTGCTACTTCAAAACATATTCTGTAATATTAGTTCTGTGTGATTCATATGGATTCATCTTGTCATTGAGAGTAATTTCTAGTTAGTTGCCCCACTAGCCTGCAGGGAGGAACGAGCATTTCCTAGCGTTGTTGCTGTTTACTCATGGCCCGATTGGTTGTTGGAGAGACAGACTGGGAGTTGGATGATGGTGACAGTAAACCAGTTGTTCTTAATCGGCTGGCCTTCATCAAACATGACAGACAAATCAGCAAAGTTCACCAATTACGGGCTGATTTACAGATAGATGTTCTAATTTCACCATAATCATTAAAAAAGAACTTTTAAATGAGTGAACATCATGACTGTTAAAATTGCTTTTTAGTAATCACCCCATTCTGACTGCTACAAATGCTTCTGTTCTTAAGTTTTAGTAGAAATCTTCTGTTCTCTCTTGACCACATGGCTTTGTGATTTATGACTTTGGCTAGACGTATGCCTGGATATCACATTTATAAGACCAAGGGCATGTTTTTAAGTGAAATGGATATACCATTACCAAAATGAGACCAAGAATGACTATTCAATCTTTAAATGTTCTAGAGTTATAATTTTTCTTATCTGAGTAAACACAATAGTCTTGGTATCAGTAGTTTAATGGACAGGATTAACATTGGTATTACACAGGGTAGTCTTCATATAAAACAATTTTATGAAATAAGTAATTTTAACACAAAATATGACATCTTTTTCTCTTCTCATTGGAAACACTGGAATGTCTGCAAGTGTGTGTGTGTGTGTGTGTGTGTGTGTGTGTGTGTGTGTGTGTCTGCTGAATGTCTCTGAGGTGGACTGGAGTTCATCTTGATTAGGTGATCGTTATCATTACCAGGGATTCATTGTTAAATCGTTTGTGCTTGTGACGTCTGCTTGGCTATATCTTCACCTAGTAAGATAGCTTGAGTTTCTTCTGTTGATTAACTGTTGTGCTGCTATTTTACTGTCCACTTTGACTTCCTTGTTCTGGCTTGCTACTTTGTGTGATTTTTTTGTTGGCTGCCTTTGTCCCTGTTAGGGTTAGCTTCATTAGTTTTAGCTTCATTGCAATCACCTAGAGTAGCCTCACATGGTGTAATTAGGGGGAGTGGCTTATACTTAACCTCAAGTATAAAGGAGATACACTCGGGTCTAGAATTTGTTTGTGCTTGTGGTGTCTACTTGGCTGTATCGTCACCTAGTAAGCGTGCTGTTGCTTAACTGCTATGCTGCTATGTTACTGTCCACATTGACTTCCTTGTTCTAGTTTGCTACTTTTTTTTACAACCAGGTTGTCACCAAGCAGCTTTACACAGGTCCAAGCCTCTAGTGAGTAAGGAAAAACTCCCTCAGCTGGAGGAAGAACCAAGACTCAAAAGGGGAACCCATCCCCAGGTCGACCCAGAGAAAGGAACAAGAATAGTGAATAAATACAAGAGAGGGCCTTGGTGAACAAAGATATAGACAGATAGGCCCTCTGTGGCTAACAGAGTTGGTTTGACTAAGTGTCCAGAGAGGTAAATACTGTTGGAAGAGGAACAGAGGGTCCTTAGTCCATAGATATCACAATCAGGAGGAACAGTCTCTGCCTGGGCTTTAGGCAGACGTTGTCCCAGCTTTGGAAACCAAGCAAGGGCGGTTTCCCACGGTGGTCAGTCTGGCAAATGTGCAGCAGTTTCCCGCTGAGAAAACAGAGGAGAGAGTTAGTTATGTTTAAATTTGCAGATGATTATTTACATCTGTGAGGAGTGCAAGTTAAGACTCAGGCATCTCTAGCTAAAGCAGCCTAGCTAGAAAGGGCAGAACCGAGCGGTATGATGGGTATACGCCACTGCTGTACTCCCTCTACACTTCTGACTGTGTGGCCACTCATGGTTCCAACACCATTGTGAAGTTTACTGATGAGACAGTGGTGTTGGGCCTCATCACCAACAACGATGAGGCAGCCTACACTCACTTACCCACTCACTCATCTACTCATCTACACACCCACTCACTTACTCATCCATCCAATTCTGCCTGCCAATGTGCTTTGGATTTGATAGCTCCATTAAAAATCAGGCATCCAAGGGCCAGATCAGAGCCATGGTTAAATGATAACACCCGTGCCATTAGACGTGAGTGCAGGAGAGCTGAACGGAAGTGGAAAAAGGATAGGTTGCAGGTTTCTTTTGAAATGGTAAGAGAAAGGTGGTG
>JBBJLR010016190.1:0-13406 GCA_037577145.1 Brachypetersius gabonensis
CACACACACACACACACACACACACACACACACACACACACACACACACACACACACACACACACACACACAAAACCCATGCAACTACCACTTCCATGTCACTGCTTTTCTGAGAACAGTCCCAGCACCCAAGTAATGTCTGATTTAAGTGAAGTTGATTCTATAGTGTCCATTTCTATGAAGAGGTCAAAGACCAAGAGACACAACACATTGATCAGGAGTGCTGGTTCAGTGGTCTAGACTTCAGTCAGTCATGGACAAGGCTGATCAGCCACTCCAGAGTGTAGTAGCTGAAGTGAGAAGCACTTTTAGGCTCACCCTCACCAGCATAAAGTGCCTCACTTAACACCACTGAAAATCTTTCCTCCACACTGCCATCAGACAATAATCTGTGCAGTAACCAGCTGCTCCTCCAATGTGCAATTTCTTATGCTGTGCAAAATCATTATCATGTTCAGTATCTTTGTTATTATGTGCCATAGTCTTCTGTGCAATATCACTACTTTTGTGTCACTTATGTCACTAATTATGCAAAAGTAGCGTACAGGATCGCTGCATATAGAATGCAACTCCAAACCACTGTCTGTTAACTAGTAAACTACCTAAGCAGTGATTTTATATATTTGTCTTTATATACACCTCTCTTACTAACCTCAGTGTTTAGTGTACATACAATAGTGGATTATGTAGTAAGCATTCTCAGAGTAATTCTGGGGAGTTTTATTTTTGCTTTATTTTATATTGTTCTTGTCCTGTGTCTCTGTGTCTGTGCGATTATAGTATAAGCACATGTGGTAATAGGGGGCTGATTAATTTTGCAGCAAACATCAGTCTGTAACCCCTCAAAGGGTAAAGGTGGCATTTGGATGACGCTCCTATTAAGAGTGAAACAGTCATTAGTTACAGGGACAGATTCTTTATTTACAACAAATGTATCCTGAACTGCTCCTTTACTGGCTGTGCAACTTCTTTAAAACTGTGCTTATTTTTATTTATACACAAATCTGGCCATTTCTAAAACACAAATAATAATAAAGTCATAAGTACAAGTAAAAATAAGTAAAAAGATACAATTTAAATGTTAAAACCCAAAGCTGAAAATGTCTAAAATGCAAATGAGAAAACACAAATCTAAAATAAAAAGTAATACAGTTTAAACAAGGAGCAACACAAGTGAAAGATAAAGTACGAAAGCTAATTTATGGTTTTTTTAAAAGTTCTAAGTGTAAGCAGCAATCTGGAAGATTTTCATATGTACTAACAGAACGCTGTAGTGGTGTTTTTGTTTGTCTCTTTCGTTTTCATTCCTTTTCCCCTTTTTTTTTGTTGTTCATGAGCTCCTGGATTGAAATGTCTCCTTTTTTCTTTCTATGTTCCAGTTTGATTGACAGAAGAGGCTTCATGCCCTCGGAGGAGCGTGCAGAGATCGGCCCCACGGAGATTGAGCTTCCTGCTGCTAAAAATGACCTCAACATGGTAGGACGTGTCCCCTCGTCGGGTCATGCCCATGCCCCCCCTTGTCCTACCCTAACCCTTCCTCAGCCTACTCCTGCCATTCTGAGTCATTCTACTGCCTGAATGCCTTGCCTGCTCCAGACCAAGCATCTCCTCCTCTCCTGGAAAAGTCATGGGGCTGCTCCTGTTTGTTTTGTATGTTGCCCTTTGGTATATGCCTTTTGGTTCCTCCTTTAATATGTTATCAGTGTCCGTAACCGCTGCTTAAAACGCTGCCGTGGGCTGTTTTACAGTAACAGGGTTGATCTCGGTGCTACGACAAATGAGCGATTTACTGTAACGGTTGATATTTTGGTTTGGGTGGTTCCCTACACACTTCCTTTTTTTGTCTAGAGGAACCATCAAGAGGCTCACAATTTCGTCCGATTTCATTCGAAATCAGGTGACTCCACCCGAGCATGTGCATGCTCATTAATGCAGTCTTTTTTTCGTACGAAAAGAGGAAATGAAACCTGTCGCTGTCCTGCGGCGTCATGCAGGAAAAGCAGTAATGTGCACTGAACTGTTAAACAGGCTGTGTCTTGTTATAGCTATAGTTTGTTTCCTGTTAATTACCGTAAAAGGGGGTATTAAAAGATCTGCCAGTGGCTTTTCAGTCGTCTGGTATTGGTACCGGTCTGAAAAATGACTCCGTATGCTGACGGTATTTAATTAGGATATTTTTATTACACGTCTCAAAGTCAAAGCTTGCTTTCATTTTATGTCAGCTCAGGGTATTTTTTTAACATAGATATGCTACGATAGTTCGTTAAAAAAAGACGCTGCTTTTTCAGTCATGATTACTGTCTATAGTTAGATACAGAATGGTGTTTCTGTTAACTTTGTTTACAGTCCAGGCCGGTGACACTTGAATCGTCCTTTTCTAGCCTCCAGTCGAGTGCACTGATGAGACACGGTGTGAAAACGAGCTGAGGTTTCTGATTTCTTTTATTCGTAGAATGCATTCTGTTTGTGCGTATGAATGAGTTAGTAGAATTCACACAGGTGCCTTATGCTGTTGGAGTGTGTGTGTGTGTATATGAGTGTGTGTGTATATGAGTGTGTGTGTGAGAGTGAGTGTGTTGTATATTACATCCATTTGGAAAGATCAAGGATTTCTATTTATGTGCTACATATCATTTCATGAAACATTTTGTAACCTTTTAACCCTTTTTTGTCTGTCTTGGTATATATATTTCAATGTTAAATAAAATCTTTTGAAAGTACAGCATGGGATTTGTGCATGTAGATCTGTCTGTAATTATTTATTTATTTATTTATTTTTTTTATCATTCCCAAACATGAAATTCTAAAATGTTTTGGCCAAACAGTTTTCACAACTTTATTTGTCTCGCCTCTGAACTCCCAGATGTTTAGATCACCCTCATGCCTGGGCTGATTTCATTCAGTGCATTACTTCACAGACTACTGTTGCATGTATTTGGGGTCCTTTGATGCATTTATTCAGTAATCATCACCTGTGAGTAGACTATAGCTCTGTGCTTTTCGTTTTGATCACGTCATGTCATCATGTGAGAAAGCAGCTTTAGCATGAATGCAGTTTGAAACAAGAACCGACCAACTCTGGGAAGCTGCTCTCAGAATTTATTTTGATCATTACAACCTCCGATACATTTTTACTGACCATTTTAAAGCTCTGCTGTAGTGTTTTCACAAGCAGTGTCACAAACTAAAGTGAGTGTGTGTGTGTGTGTGTCTGTCTGTCTCTCTCTCTCTCTCTCTGTGTCTCTCTCTCTCTCTGTGCGCGCGTGTGGGGTGTGCATGTTTCCTTGTGGTGTTTGTTTTCTCCGGGGTCTCTGTTTCTACCACAGTCCAAAGACGTGTCCCAGGTGAATTGGGGTTTCTAAATTGACCGAACGTATGTGTGTGCGCATGTCCCGCCCAGGGTGAGTCCCTGCCTTGTGCCCATTGGCCCCCGGGAAAGTTCCCTGGGTGCCCACGACCCTAGTAAGGATTACAGGAATTAATAAATCTATAATTTATCTACATATAGTCTGAACACAGTTTTTTTTTTCTTTTCATTTTGTTGTGAACAGTATTGCGACAGTTATACAAGAACAAGAACTTTAATATATTCTGCTTGTAGTGAGTTGGTTAGGGTTCAATCACAATTACTATCAGTTAATATCAGTTATTTTACAGATACATAATCAAGATATCTAGGACAGTTTCCAGCTGTGTGAGGGGTGTCATAACCTTAAACCCACTCACACACATGGCTTGCTGCTTCTGCTCCTGTGAGTTGAACTTTTGCTGAACAGGTTGGATTTTCTGCTGTCAGTAGGTGGTTTCAAATCAGATCTGTGGATATTCGGTGACTTCTATAAGATTTAATTTTTTTTTTTTTTACTCTGTAATTTCGGGGTTTGAATGTGTTCTTGACAACAATTCTCCTAATTTCCAAACAAAAATATTGTTCTTTAAAGGGTCATTTTTAAAGGAAATGGCAATACATCACGTTGACAGAACTTGAATAATTCAAAGAAAAACAAATCTCTTGTTCACTCAAACAAAATGACAATAATTACCTTTAACATACCTTTAGTAGTATTTTAACATTCAACTTGTCTCGTTGCGACAGGAGTGTGTAGATTACGGCAGTGTTTTTATAGTTTTCCTCATTAAAGAAGATGGGATTCAGGTGATCAGTAATCAGTACCTCATAAAGCAGAATGGGGGAAAAAATGAGACCACATTTTTAAATCAGCATCTCACTGAGTATGTATGTGCCATAGTCTTCTGTGCAATATCACTACTTTTGTGTCACTTATGTCACTACTTATGCAAAAGTAGCGTACAGGATCGCTGCATATAGAATGCAACTCCAAACCACTATGTCTGTTAACTAGTAAACTACCTAAGCAGTGATTTTATTTATTTATTTATCTATTGTTTTTTATATACACCTCATGCCAGAACTTTGGATGTATATATATGAATTCCCAGGTTTAACATTGTGGTGGAACAGATAAAAGTTCACATTATAGATCACACCTCATGCCATCTAGAATCTCAATGTATTTCACACTGTATATATGACTTTATTAGCTCTTCGAGTGAAATTTGCTGGTAGGAAAATCGGCATTTCCCAGTTTTTAACACTATTCCAAGCATGTCTGTGTCCATTGCTCTTCCTAGAGTAACATCAGTGTGTGTGTGTGTGTGTGTGTGTGTGTAGGAGGATGGTTGCCTGGAATTTGCTCTGTCCTGTGCCAGTTGATGAATCAATGGGTATCAGGAGTGCAGGATGGGCAGGTTGGTAAGATTTGGGCGTTGGCTTTGCCCCGCTGGTTAAACTGGTCTGGTCTGGTCAAAGCCTGCATGCTGCCGGGTTGCACAGGGCCAGCTGCTGTGAAAGAACACTGATTCTCACACTGAGTGGCCCTATCACAGCGCACCATCAAAACTCCTGCTCATATTTATACTTGAAACACCTCGAGTTTATTCTGCCATTCGTTTGGTGTATATGTGTGTGTATGACCGAAGTGTATAATCTAAATATTGTCTCAGAGTGCATTACATATTTGTTACAAGAAAACAGATTCCCCATCTCTACCGTAACTAACACATTCATATATACACACATTGGCCGCAGAATTAATCTGCCAAAACTGTTTTGCTTGGCAACCATAGCCTACTGGTTACAAGCTACATTCCTTGGCAGATGGCTTGTTTGTTGTGGATTAGTATTAATAGCAAAATGTACATTGAACATCTGTATTTTTTTATGGTATTGTTTTGTTGCAGGTTTATAATGCATTACTTTTTAATGCATTACAGCACAGGTCACACTGGTCCTGGCTGCAGAGTCTAGTTTCGACCACAATCTGCCACACTTGCTCCAGCTAATGATCTTCCTCTTCCTTCATTGACTGGATCGAATGCATTAATGCTGGGTAAAGAGGGCAGAATTGTACATATAGGTTGAAACTTCACTCGCCTCCTGTGGCACATTTTTTATTTTCTTTCTTTTTTTTTAAGTTTGTCTGTGCTGCTTTATGAACTGACGTGTTCTGTTCAACCGTTCTTCAAATTCTCATGGTGACCAGCATTATTATTTACTGATAAAAGAGGACTTTCGTCAGCTTATTTTTTAAATATTTATTAAAATATGTATGTTTCAAACTATTAATTAGGCCTTTCAGCTGAGTTGCACTTTGAAGAAGGAGACCTTCTGTGTGACAGAGATGTAAGAGCTGATGTCATGGTGTAGTTGTCTCATAGAAAACAATGAATATGATCCTTTTCCTCTCATTGGGTGTAAATAACCAAGTTTTACTAGAGAACCCTTTTTTTCTTGTGATTCGAAAACAAGTCCTAATTTCCCTTTGTCACGTCTGGACTGTGCCCCTCCAAGAAGGAGGCGCAGGTGCAGACTTCCATGCTTTTTCTTTTTTATTTTAAACAGAAAACAAGGATGGCAGGAGGGCCTCAAACTCTAAACAGAAAACAAGACCTGAAAAGACACAACTCAATATACCGTGTTGGAGAACCGACAACCCATGAACACAAAGAGAGCCCATTTATACTTGGTGGTGAAACATAAAACGCATGATAATAATTATAGACTGATCCCTGGCCAGCTGTTAGTGCTTGTTTTATTAAGCTGACCAGGGAAACCACACCCATTGTCCCTCATATCTACAGTCAAATGGTGTCCGACTGGAGTTGTTACACCCTTTTTTCTGGTGCACTTTTACTTTGGCACATATCTTTAAACGAACCTATCCATTCATCCATTTTAAAATGAATTTAATTCAACCAATAATAGCTTGAATCCAGTGCATTTCATTCAACATTTTTAAGGTCATGACTTACCTTCAAAACAGTTTCATTACAATTTAAGGCTTCTGTCTACTCTTTTCCACAATAATCGTCAAACTGTCACCTTTTTGTAATGCTTACATCTGTCTTTTCTGCTGACATTTTTTAAACCTATTTTCCTCTGTTCATTTTCAGTTAGGTCACTCTTTGAGGTAACGCTGCTTGTTGGGCACTTTGGATGTAGAACCAGCCCTATATATACATGTAAAATAGTCCCTCCTAGCCACCTTTATTGAACAGGATCCAAATAAGCTTTAAAACGAGGCCTGGACTACAACAAGAAGCCAGTCAAAACACTAAAACAACCATTTATGCAGCCACCATATTAAACTACCTTTTTCTGATGGAATCTAGACTATATTGACAAAACCATTACCTTTACCACTGTAAGACCTATATTTTGGTACAATCAGCTCCATAACTATGGGCACTCCTTATCAGTCTATTATCTAAGCTGCTGCAGGTGCTGGAGTGTATGTCAGTGCTCATAGGGAAAAAGGCAGAGAAACACCTGACCACCAGCATGCCCACTGTAGACCAGCTTTAACACAAAATGGTGTCAGAACACACAGTGCATTGCTGCTTGCTGCGTATTGGGCTTCATAGCTGCAGACTAGTCAGAATGCCCATGCTGACCCCATGCTGAATGAGCATTAGAAGTAAACTACTGAGTGATAGAAGAAGGTTGTCTATGACTGTATTTTGCCAGAAATGTCTATTTTTGTCTCACCTGACCACAGAATTGGGTCCAAGTCATAATTCCAGTAGGGTTTAGTGAATTCCTGATGATTACGTTTGTAATGATGGAAAAAGTTTTCTTCTCGCATGTCTTCTAAATAATATGTTGGCATGGAGGTGAAGTTTAATTTTAAATTTTCCAAACACACCACATCCGCTGACATACTCGTAATTTAGTAATAACTGATTATTACCCAAAAAACTGTGTGGACGGACTCTTCTGAAAGGTCAGTAGGCTGAGGTGCAAGAGTTAAACAAACCAGTTGTTTAATGCCAACAGTTCAAACTACATGCATTTCTCCATAAAAAGGTAAGGGTTGGTTTCCACCCCTAAGCTCATCACCTGCATGATTTCTCTCCTTTGCGCTGCTGCTACTGCATGCCACTCACACTGCTTATTTGATATGCGTGTGGTTCTTACTGCTTTCTTTCCTTGGTTATAAGTACTTTTGTTTTCACTTTGGACAATTATTCTTAAATATCTCCTTTGATCTTCTCTGTACACATTTGCCTTATCTTTATCATTTCCGTGCCTTTGTTCTGTTTTCCTCTTTCATTTCCCGCCTCTTCCTGTCCTCCTGCTCTTCTATTTCACCCCCTTCTAGTGTGCCCAGGGTACTAAAGGCCTGTTGGAGACGGCCACTCGATCTCCTTTCCTCTCCAGCCCCTGCCCTCAAGCCAAGTCGCAGGCCATCCCCCCGCCAGCGCTGGACGCTGTGCCCGGCATCACCCCCTCTCCTCCTCCCTGTGCCTCTCCCTCGCCAGCTCCAGAGCAGCCCAAGGCATCCAGGGAGCGACCGGTGGCCTCTACGTCCCACCGGCACCACTCTCATCACAGAAGCAAGAGCAAACGAACCGCTCTGCAAGCCCAAAACACAGCGTCCAACTCTCCCGCCACATCTGGGCCCCGGCGCAGCCATAGCTCAAAAAGACGAAAAGACTCCAAAACTCGAGACCCAAAGTTCACACCTTTGCACTGACCATCTGCCAGAAGCACACAGATCACAAGGGAAAGAGCTCCAGTATTCCTCTCAGAATAGAGGACACAAAACACCCTCCTCCTGCTTCCTTCCTGGATTGTCTGGCCGCTGCCGTGAATGAAAAAAATCATTGGTTACAGTGCAGCAGAAAACCTGCAGGTCAGATGTTTTCACAAAGAACTTCAGTTGTAAGTAACTGACAACTGATGATGCGAACGAAGCAACGGGTGAATCTCCTCATCTGTTCTAAAAGCTCAGAAAGCTACATGCATGCTTCCCAGGAGGCACATTGAATGAGGACCTGGGTTAAATTTGAGTTACTTGTGAACTGGATCATCATTTGACTGGTTCACTCTTGACAGGGACAAACCAAACAGTGGCAGACTTCTCAAGGAGTGGATGTTCTAAATGCAAAGCAGACCACAGCCTTCACGTCCACCATAGGAACCAATCAGCATGTGCCAAAGTGGCTGAGGATCATCAACATGCACTCGGGAGCTTTGTTTGAACAGCAATAATTTTACAATGAATACTTTTGTCCTGTACATGGAATGAGCTCTGGGATCCTCTAAAGTGGCCTTGGAGGCCACATCTGGGAGATATTGGCTAGGCCTGCTTGAGCCAAGGCCAGCCATCTTTATGCAAATAAACTGCATGCCTGAAAATTGTAGCTCATACTTTATTATTCCTCGTTCATGGTATTTCAAGAAAAGTTACAGTCTCATTACCTAAAAGCATAAGTTCCCATATTCCCTACAGGCTTCACCTTCAGGTATTGTGGTGTTTGTGAGGTTTGGCCATGGTTTATGCAAGTCCAGACACAAAACATGACCTCTCATCAGTGTTGGGGTAGTAATCCATTGCACATTACTAATGACTTTTTTTTTTTTTATTATAATGGAATTGCTTTACTGATTACTCTTGGGATTACTCTTTGCAGTTTCACAAAAAAGTCCATTTACGTTACTCCAAATAAACTTTATGAATAAAAAGTCAAGCTTACAGAGCTGTTTCTGAATAACAGTCATGTCTGAAGTGTTTATTTGAGGTTGGAGCTGTCTCTTTTTCAGCACAAGGATTTCTGTCCAGATGTTTTATGAATGTGATTAGATTTTTTTTTTGACAGATTGCTCTTTGAGTTTCAGAGTTTTCCTTCTGTGCTCATGCTGCACTGTTCAATTCAGCACACTCACATGTAAAATTACAGTTATTAAATTTTTGAATTGAATATCAAAATTAATATTGTTCTCTTAGAGACATACTGCTGACACAGGGAACGAGAGTCTGTTAATTCAGTAATTGTCATGTAATTACAAAAATGTAATGTAAGGCCTTGCATTGCTTGCACTAATTTGTTATAGGAAAATTACTTTACTTTGCACCTAGTTAGCCCAACTCTGCCCCCAATTATCACAGGGTGGTAATTCATGGTTAAATATACAAGAGTGCACATTGTCTAGGTCAGGAGAATGTGCTTTGCTAATCCTGCTCTTTTTATCCAGGTATTGGTTTTTATTTGATGTTCATTGATGTTCTTGTGACTGGTGCATTTGTACACTCTAAAATCGAGCTGGATTTCTGCTCTCTTTACCCCTGAACAAAACTAGATCTCGAACCACACCACACCAAGTGAACCGCTCGTATAGGAGAAAGAGAAGTGGAGTATTGTTATCCAGGTTTTGTCTTTATAATATGCAAATTAAGTATGAAATAAAATATGGATGCAGGATGTTTACCCACTATTCCTCAAAACCTTTGCAATATTTGCACAAATAAATGCAAGAAACTAAGCAGACAACTTGACGTATACGTATGATATGTATAGTCGCACAGCCTCATTCAAAGCTCATTAAAGTGGAATTCACATTGTATATGGTGTACTACAGTTATGAGGCATTCATGTTGGGGAAAAAGGGGGACATGGGGCATGCTAGTCCCCAATATATTTAATTCAATTATTTTTAAATGGCAAGTTTTGCTCAATAGAGAACTATAGTTGTATGTAGTCAACAAGGCATTCGAATCGGTAAATGTATACTAGATGCAGATGTACATTTAGAAGACTGTGGCTATAATTTTGAATGAGATTTTGTGTACATATAAGGAATGTTGTACCTTTGTATGAAATTCCCTAAGGGCTTGTAAAGTCAATGGAAAATGATGTTAAAAATTGAATAAATAAATAAAAGGAAATATGAAATGCTCTGAGATGGCATATCATAAAGGTTCCACTTCTCTTGCTGATAAGACTCAATGAGAGTTTTGACTTGGATGTAACTTCATCACACTTACAGAAGGAAATACGGTGAGGGGAAACATGCATCATGTATCAAGCAGCAATCATGGTGAAGGTGAAGGGAGTTTCCTGAAGCTAAAACAGCCCTGTCAAAGACCTCACAAGATTTTACAACATGCTCTCAAACTAATGATAAGGAAGATAAGAAAGAAGCCAGCAGTCCCTCAAAAACAAGTTGCAGAACAACCTGAGAGCAGCACGAGAAAAATAAACAAAGACCTGAACAACAGACATCTACAGGCATTTTTTATGATCTGCACCCACCGAACTTAGCCAGAACTTGGTTTAACTAGAATATTTGGCAGGTTGTCATCAGGCAGGGATGAGACTGTACTGCAATGGTCCTTAACTAAACTGTGAACCTAAAGATAGGGAAAAATGGTTTTGGGGAGATCATATTTGCATGACAGGCTTTTGAAATCTGGTAATATGCCACAGAAGAAAAGTTTAATATCTTTATCATTCCAGAGCGTAAATACAGAGTCTAGCTTGGAGGGCAAAAAGTAATGGTCACTGCATAACGGTCCAAAAAGAGTAAGATCATGTCATTTGAAGCGTTTGTGAAAGACCACTGGCTTAGAAGTATAGTTTCTTGTTGGGATATGTAAGTGGGAACATGTCAACGCTACTAGTGAGGTTTTGTGGCACGAGAGAGATTCAGTTTTACGGTCTACCCTCCCACCTTGCTACCTGCAAAGCACTTTTCCTTATTCTTGCTACCTTTCCTGCCCATAAAAAGGGATAATTTTATCAATTTGTTTGAAGAATGTTTTTGTCAAAAGGAGCGGAAGACATTGAACAAGAAATAAGAACCTCGGCAAGATTTTCATTTTTATCTTCTGCAATCAGCTAATGAGGGTGATAAGCTGGCTCATTTCTGTAGGTCTGCTTTCACTTTGGTTTTTTAATCAAAATTGTGTTTATATAGTTCCTGAAATGAATGAGCGATATTAATCCCTAAATATCGGAATGATTGTTTCTTACCGTGTTTGTTTTTTATACTACTTACAAAGATTTGAGAAAAATGTTTTGTTTCAAATCCAAGATAAAAACAGGTAATTAACTGATAATCAATTGAGAATTCATCATTGGGCCACATCACATATATGCTTTACTAGGCTGGCCACTAGATGGCACTAATGACCTGCAAATGTGGTGAGGGAACCAGGACCCGGCTGTGTGCTGTTGATATATTTAAGTGCCCCGAGGTGAGTATGGCTTGAATGCCGAACAAACCCTTTAACTACAGCCTGAATGTTTAGGTTTAGGTTTTATCAACCACTGTTATGGCCTACTCTTACATTTATGGCAGTTATCAGATGCTTAGGCAGCTGGTAGCCTAGTGGTTAGGGAGTTGGGGGTTTGATTTCCAAGACTGTTATGGTACCCCTGAGGTACACACACTGCTCCCTGGCGCTGTGTTCCTGGCTGAATAGGTTAAATTCAGACGAGGAATTTCCTGCAGTTCACATTGTGCTGTGGTGTGTTTGCATATGACAGAATGGACACTTTACATCACTTCACTTTTATCCAAATCCAACTTCCATTCCCTAACTACAGGGGACAGTCTCCCTGGAGCAACTTGGGGTTAAGGGTCTTGCTCAGGAACCCAGTGGTGATATTCTGAAGGTAGGGTTAAAACCCATGACCTCTTGGTCCAGAGGCAAGTATTCTACCCACCAGGCCACCACCACCCTTTACGTCCAAGTGTTGTGGAAAACAGTGTTGCTTTTTATCAAGAATATTTTTTATTAGACTGTAATTATTATGCTGTTGGGTTCATGAGACAGCTTACTTATGCAAAAAAGAAATAACTCAGTCGTATGAATTTGTGTGAATTGACCTATTGTTGGGGTTTATAGCACAATAGGCAAATTACATTTGCGAAAAACAAAATGTCTCCATCAGAGACAAATGGTCGGAATTTTGAGAACAGAACCTCGGGGCAGGCTGAGAACTGAAGTGGACCAAATAGCCTGTGGCTTATGTGGTTACAGTTGTGCTCAGTTAACGGAATACTTCACCTAGTGGCTGTGTTGTTGAATGGAAAGTGGGGGTCATCTAGCATCAGGCAATGAGAGCATAACTACAGCCTGATAGCTTGCATGCATTGTAACCACATAAGGTAGTTTGGTGGAGTATTTGTGCTTTCAGCCTCTCTTTCCCTGTGCTTCTCTCTCTGAGACGAGTCCCAGCATGCCACGTGACATTCCTCTGGCCATGTAGTCTTGCAAGATAAATTTGTCGCTATCGTTAGAGAGTCTGGTAGATTTTGTCACTGACATAGGCAAGAACCACCTACCAGAAGAGGCAATTTGACTGAAATGCAGACCAACCAACAATAAACCAATGGTGTTAGAATTTCATTTTAGAGGCCTGGTTACAGGTAGAAGGAGCCGCGTCTACTCCAGAGCAGGCACCATAATCAGAGAGAGAGAAAGAAATTATTGACTGCTGATTTCCTGTTTATAAAGTAAAGTGGGCCTTGTAGTCATGGGTGAACACACCACAACACAGTGGACAGTGAACAGTGAGAAATTCTTCTCTGTATTTAAAACTTTCACCAATTAAAGCAGTGGGCAGCCAGTGACGCAGCACCCGGGGGCGGTACCTTGCTCAAGGGTACCTCGGTGGTGCCACTGGGAGCCCTGGGATTCAAACCCATTACCTTCTGATCGCAAGGGCAATTTAACCACCCCCAGTTACTAGGAGAAGTTTAAAACTTTTTTCGGATGCAGGGACTCTTAACAACTCTTAACAAATGAATTGACTTCGCCTATTTTTTTGAACTGTTTATTTATTTATTTTTTGGCTTTTACTGCAGCACAGTAAAACATACACAACAAACTGCATGTAGAAAACTCCCCATAATTTATTGGTGTGAAGATTTTTCTGTGCTGAAAGATCTGCTGTGAAACAGGCATGGTCCAGTGGTGACTTGTCTTCACAAAGTTGGATGATGTAGCTTTTGCAAATACAAATGCAAATACACACACACACACACACACACACACACACACACACACACACACACACACACACACACACACACA
>JBBJLR010016208.1:0-12424 GCA_037577145.1 Brachypetersius gabonensis
TGTGTGTGTGTGTGTGTGTGTGTGTGTGTGTGTGTGTGTGTGTGTGTATGTATGTGTGTGTGTGTATGTGTGTGTGTATGTGTGTATGTGTATGTGTGTGTACACACCCTTATCTCCTTATTTATTTACTGCATTCTTTTCAGTGAGGAGGAGGAGATGGTGTTTGAGGAGTTCAAGCGCGCCAA
Source organism: Brachypetersius gabonensis (assembly GCA_037577145.1). Classification (NCBI taxonomy): domain Eukaryota; kingdom Metazoa; phylum Chordata; class Actinopteri; order Characiformes; family Alestidae; genus Brachypetersius; species Brachypetersius gabonensis. Next base: position 186 of record JBBJLR010016208.1, read on the forward strand.
CCTGAAAGGCATGAAGGAGGATGAGGAGGAGGGGAATATCTCCGCGGGGGAACCGTGAGGAACCCTAGAGGCTTCTCAGAGACCGCGGCCAACGTTCCATATTAACACTGATAGAGGGAGAACTGCCACGATAGCAAGAGCCCTACACTGAACCTTCAAAACGCATAGAGGCTGAGATTCTTAACTGGGTTTCGTCCTGTAGCGCACTAGAACAGCAGTCCCAGCCTGGTCCCCTGTGCAAAAGTCTTGGCACCACTGCTCAAATGACATGTTGTATTGACTTTAGTGTAAATAGATACACATCTTCCAAAGAAAACACATTTCTGCACATTTTAATGCACAGTTGCTGTTTAATTTCCAAAGTTAACATATAAACACAAAATGTAATACAGGGCAACTTTTATATGTGTATGTGTTATGTTAAAGAGAAATTGTGCACTAAAATAAGCAAAAAGGACATTTGTTATTAAACGTAATCGCTCTTTTAAAGTAATATTTGACATTTATTGTACTCCAGAATAACAGATTGTATAGGTAATGCTGGCATACTGTCTTGTGATAATGCTGTGGTAATAAATGTTATTATTACTCTATTGTTTTCATTGTTGTTCTTATTACTGCATGCCACCAACAGGCCAATATATCATACGGAAACAGGTGGGAGAAAAATAAAGTGTAGTATTGCGATATTTTTTCGAAACAGCATTACCAACTATCAATACATATTTATTTAACATTATACCAATTAAAAAAATTTAATACATTTTTATTGTACATCTGACAGCATTACTCTAGATGTCCACAAGAGGGCGTAAGACCTCGCTGCATCAAAATGGAACTTGGCTGTCAGAGTCAAGTCATTTCAGAGTCTGCCATCTGCTTTCAAGTCGAGAAATCGCAATAATATGAAATCGTGGCCCAAATATCGTGATAGTATTGTATCGTCACATCTTTGGTGGCTCCAACCAGTTATAGTTCATGAAGGATGAAGGCATCTAACTTCCATTTGAAATACATTCAGCCTCTAACTGATGGGTTTAATGAACACCTACCTGTACTGGAAATGACTAGAACACCACATTTTGAGACATAAGGCTAGACTGGGAACCACTACACTAGAACCCTGGAAGGTGACTGCTGTTCTTCAGTACAACTTGTTCACAGTGGGTTGTGTCACTGGGAACAGTGGAAATTGTCCATATTCCATGTTTTAGGCACTTAGTTGACATTATTAGACACGTAGTGTGAAATAAACACCTTGTTCAGTCTCATAAATGCTGTAGAGGTTGTATTTGATTGTTTCCACAAGTAAAGGAAAGCATTGTACCTTTTATAATTATGGAGCTATGAGTCATTTTGATTGCTGAGGTGAAAAGTATAAACGTAGTTTTATCGTATTACAAACTCTCGGCTCAGTCCAGCTGTCATTCCTTGTCCCTTTTCTTGTCCATTCCACTATTATGAGTTGTGGAAATAAGGAGGTCAACACTACTTCTATTCACTTTTTATTAGAGATATAAAGAATATTATGCACATTGACACTCAACAATCATCTGTAACAAAGACTAACAACAAAAACTGCTGTAAATAAAGAAAATGATTACATTTTCACTATGGTTAGTAATAAATGGTCAATAGCGCTGTAGCTGTAGTTATGATTTGTGAGTATAATGGATATTAATGAACATTTTTTAAAATGAATGCTTTAAAAAGTACCTCATTCATCTGTGCGAAATATAAACCAACTGATAAGAGCTGACAAGCCTCTCTGTAATTGTGCCACCAAGGAGCTTTCTTTTTTCCATGCAGTGCAGCTAGTACATTAGCATTAGTGTTCAGTCCATTATAATTTAACATGGAAAACCGCATCTCTGGTAGAGCACAACTCTAATCTTTTACTGTTGCACAAAACAAGTTTTTTTTCCGTTCTTTAAACTTAACAAAGTGCCTCCATTGTGTCAGGCTTGCATAGAATAGCATAGCATAGCCTCTCGCATGCCAGGCTAGCATAGCCTGCTACACACAAATACTTTCTGGGTCATTCACTGCAGGTAAGTCAAAGCACAGTTATGTTCTCCTGTTTACAAACTCTTTTAGACATCCTCAGTGTTCATAACCTCCTAAACAGCATATAAAATTATTAGAAATTCCTTCTGCCCTTTTCACAGCTTCACATGACCCTAAACAACAGCTAACCTCAACTGTGTTTCAGGGAACATTCTCTGTTAAAAAAAAACAAATGTTTTTTTCACATTTTACACAGGAAAAGAGGAACAAAAGTTCCTTTTATGTTACCACCAGATTCTTTCAAGATTTGTCTTATTCCCCCCCACAGACCTCATTTCGTCTCTGTTGAAAAAAAGCCGAAGACAGCAATGTTGTTTATGTCCAACGTACGTTAATGTAAAAACCACTTCTGTTGATCCATCATGAACGTTTTTGAGATGTCTCCAAACGACATAGACAAGTAACAAAAGAAATTAGGGAAAAAACTATACAAGTAATATGATTATGTCAGAAACTAAAAAACGTAAGTGCAATCCACTGTAGAAGAATATCACACCCGGATGGAAAATGCAAGGCGTTGCACAGATCACACTCTGGCAGCCACTAGTGGTCAATGAATGAGATTAAAGTATTTTAAGAATAGCTAACATTATTAACAATGTACAAAAGAAGCAGTTACCTCATCTGACCTAATAAATAAGTCTACATTTCTGCTAGAACTGATCTCAGGTTTATTTGATTTTCCCAGCCTCACGTTCCTTCCCATTTTTGATTCTGAAATGACAGATTCTAACATGCATTTGCCTACAACAGACAGAGACTCCATATTAGGGGAAGTTAATTAACTGCTGTCATACAGAGTAGGTAGACCAACGTACCAGAGGTTCTGAACTACAATAGAGCAGACAAAAATAGAGAGGTGTCGATATGCTTAGTATAAAGCTTTTGTTTTGTGTGTATGTGTGTGTGTGTGTGTGTGTGTGTGTGTAAGAAATATGAACCTAAGAATTATGAGACTGCAGAATGTGTTTCTGGAGCAGGTTTGAGCTGAACATCCAGGTCACCCCAGCTGTATGTCCCGTCAACAGGATCAGGAAAATCTCTGGAGAACGGAATGTCACAGCTGTCTGGGTAAAGCAGGAAACCCGAGAAGGTGCTGCTAGATTCACTGGTGGCATACATACCATTGCTGACTGTGTCCTTTACCTGGAGCCACACTGTATCACCCATGTTCAGGTGCAGGACAACTTGCTGGGAGACGGTACCAAGGCTGACCAGCTCTGTGCTTTTTACAATAGGAAGATAGTTGCGAAACAAACCCACTTTGAGTGCCTTGTTGAAGACTACCAAGTTGTAATTGAAGATATAAGTGCCATTTACAGGGGCTCTGTAGATACCAGTAGAGGGGTCAAAGTGGAACTGCATATTGTAAATCACTTCAGTGAAGGCAACAGGCTGATCTGGCAGTGGGTAAATGTTACCCAGTCTCGCTGAGAAAGCTGACTGGATGGCAGGAGAGCATGGGCCTTGAATGCCCCTCATGCCTATATCTCCTTTCTCACCTTTTAGCCCACCTACACCTGTAGGACCCTGATGACCGATATCCCCCTTTTCACCCTTCGACCCCACGGACCCCGGATTTCCAGCTGCACCTTTGTCCCCATCTTTGCAGTTGCACAACCCCTGTTCTCCTCGATCACCTTTAAGTCCACTTACACCTTGGAGTCCTGTCATACCAATTTCGCCCTTGTCTCCCTTCTGGCCTTTGATCCCAGGGTTTCCTGTCGTCCCTGGTAGGCCTCTTGGCCCAACTGCTCCTGGCAGACCGACTTCTCCTGGAGATCCACGAGTAGATTCGCATGATGCAGGGCATTGTCCGGGTTCTCCAGGAGGCCCTGGGTCCCCTGTCTTCCCGTTCATGCCCATATCCCCTTTGTCACCTGAGGTATAAGGTTCTGCTTGTAAGTAAAATTGTTTGATGTCATACACTAGTAGATATGCTTGCTATTGGAGTCGTACTAACCTTTGAATCCACGATCTCCCTTCAGTCCCATTAAACCCACTGGACCCTGATCTCCTTTTGTCCCGTCATCACCTTTCTGGCCTTTTAACAACAGAAGCATGATACACAGTGTAACTCTGAACCTGAGATCATGAGATCTGCATCACACTCACACATTATGACCATAATTACATGTTAGTATGATGGCAATGCTTACCCTTAATTCCTCGAAGACCACTGAACCCTGGCAGTCCTTGGGGACCAGTTGGGCCTCTCCTTCCTGGACTGCCAGGAGGACCTGTGGTGAGATATCAAAGGCAAAGGATACAAGATAATCAGCACTGGAGATGTGGTTCCTTTCTTCACTTCTAGCAATTCATTGCCTTTAAAAGTATTCTCTACCCTAACACATCTGTTCCAACTCACACAGTATTCAAAATTACCTCCTGAGCTGGATTGGGGGTGTTGGGGCAGGGAATGCATGAAACTGTACAACAGTGGTCACCAACCCTCCTGGAGTGGTCACCAACCCTCTACTCTCCTCGTGTTTGGCTCCAAACTGCATCTAACATGCTATTCCCTTACTTAACCCTCCAGGCAAGGAAGTTCACTAGCCAGAGCAGATGTTACAGATATTGGCTGAAACTAGACTTCTCAGGAAAGTAGATCTCCTGGACCAGGATTGGTACCAGCAATAAAGTATCATTCCAGCAATAAAGTATCACTAAAGAACAAAAGACATCTAAGTATATGTGTTGAATGGTCACCTGGTAGACCTCTGTCTCCTCTGTCTCCTTTGAAGTTGGTGTTGTTAAATTTAAAACACCAAGGGCACCAAGGGGGCCAGACGGGATTCTCAGCAGGGGGAAGGGTGGGACCTTGAGACATATCTGGTAACCGAAGAACTGAATGGGAACGTTCAGGCAGTTGTGGGTAGTCAAATGGAATGGGCTGGTAGTCATAGTCTGGCAACGGATATCCTCCACGTGTCTGAGGACTGCCGAATTGTGCCATGGGGTGTACTGGGAGGTGGTCAGTGCCCTGTGGAGGATAAGCCCCAGATCCCTTAAGGAAATCTTCTGGTGGAATGGGACTGTCATGTGAACCTGAGGGCGGTGGGGTAAAGGTCCCTGTGATTTCACCTATCGTCATTCCGGATGAGAGGGCTAGGGAGACCAGCAAGCCCATAAAAGTCCTTAACACCTAGGATTTAAGAAAGGTGGCTAAAGTGAGTAAAAATAAAGACTTGCAAGAAAATGATGAGCATACTCACATATTCCAGTCAACCTGTGTAAAGTGGTCATTTTTGGTCACATGTAAACACCCCAAAGCAGAGCACACAGTGTAAAATTGTTCTCTGCATTTGATCCACTCACCCAAGAGAAGCAGTGGGCAGACAGTGACACAACACCCAAGGAGCTGTGATTGCGTATGGTACCGGCCTCAAGGGTACCTCAGTCCAGGGATTCAAACCCACAACCCTCCAATCTCAGGAGCTACTGTCTTACCACCAGGCCACCAGCTGCCCCATGTGTGAATATAAATGTGATGTATGACATGTTGTCGCATCTCCACAATGCACATTGTCATGTTTTAGCATGGCAACCCCTAACCCTAAAAAAATCGTCCTGTTTGAGGTAATAAAATAGGGAGGAACCCACTGGTATTCAAATTGATAGTTTTGATCATGCTTTTACATAAAGGCTCCAAAGACATGCACTTTACAAAGTTTTATGAATCCAATATCTCAAAGCCAAAGAGCTGAGGAACCCCCAAACATACTTACAGTTTGTAGGAAGTCTTGAGCCATCTTCAGGACCAAACGCTTGCTGAGTGAACCGAGTGGCCAGCGCAGGGATTAATTTATATGGCTCACTCTTCTCCGTCAGACACCCTCCCTGTGGGTCTATAGACAAAACAGAAATGCGGCTACATATGATATCCTGTTGTATTGAACACAGAATAACTAGGACTTCAACCTTCAGAAGCTTGCTGGCATTGGACAAAATGTTTTGCACAATGGGAACTATAATAACGGCTGGCCGGTGAATGCACTTCCCTGTTCTCGACCATTCCCTACTCAACTCTTATGTTTCAAGGATCGGATTGAAGTAAAGATAAGTGGCCTGCAATCCGATCCGTCGAGACAATCTGTCCAAATCAATGGTTTATGACCTAAATTGTCCTCGGGAGAGCTTATAAATTTGCTCCTAATGCTAATAGCATTCCATTTAACGTACCGACATTGGTTTGACAGGTAGCTCATGACCAGCCAGATTTAATCCTGAGGTGTTTTTTGTGCTATGTGAAATAAACGGAACAGGTATTTAAGAATTTACACTGAAAATGGGGGCAGGAATATTTATTTTCAAGGCAATTTCAAAGTAAAAAGTGCTCATAATTTGTCCCTGACCAACATTTCTGTCACTGAGGGTGGGTTGTCAGCTTTACATCTTCCACAGACAAAAACAAAAGACATGCTCGGGAGATGCTGGACCCAAGCTATGCGTCCTATGCCACTCTCAGGGCCAACAGGTGAGTAAGGAGAAACACCCGAGGGCCAACCACGCCTAATTGTCTCTCCACTTAGCCATGCAACGTGAGTCCCCTCTATTTATTCAGTCTCATAATGAATCAAAAAGTGTGTGGGAAACCTTAACCGTCAAAACAAGCTCCTGTAACAAAGCACACAAAAAAAGTTGAATGACTACCCTAATACTCGTCCCCATTTCCACACCTGTAGCTGAAAATGCTCCCACGAGCCGCTGTGGTAAACCTCTCTGTGTCTATAGTTTCAAACATACAGGGAGTCTACATACCTTACATACCGGCTACAAAACAAATATGTGACCACACAATAGTGGCCAAGGCAGTTGATTTTATTAAAGATTCGCTCTGGTGACGTCACAGTTGCATAAATTCCTCGCTGGTAAAAGAAGGCAAGTTGAATATTTATCATATACATTATATATAATTACAGGGTATATAATTCCAAGTAAACTCAGCAATTGCACAAAATGCAAAAAATTCTATTAAATACATGCAGTCGAATTTTTAGGGGGGCTTAATTGTTTTTGTTGTTTGTTTTTTGCTGAATGTAAAATTACAGATCATTGGTGGTCATTTTTTAACACTATAAAAAGAAAAAATGTTGATGTCCAAAGATCTTTCATAATGCTGTTAGAAGTCTGTGTCCTGCTTTGGTGGCCTTGTGTAAAAGACCCGTCCCAGACTAGGACAGCCACTGTCCCCATTCCAGCCACTCTGGGAGACTCAGAGTCTCTGTGCCAGGTAAAGGTAACCTCTCTCAAGTTTCTCGAACCTCCTCGAGTGAGTATCTCTATTTTCCTCAATGCTTTCTCCTAACTAATCCAACACAAGTGTAAAAAACTAAACTAAAAACCTTTGAATGTGAATTTCTTCTTCCATTTCTTCTAGAGTTTTGGAATTTTACTTTTAGAATTTAATCTGTTCAACAGGAGTGTACTTTTTTAACACTACAGCTTATGCTTGACTTTTTAAGGAAGATATATAGCCAAGTAAACAACAGCAGCACAAATGCATTCTGCTTCCAGAGATCCAGACCTTCTTGTATGTTAATGTGTTCCTGAAGGACTCTCAAAGCCTCTCATTTCCAGTCCAGTTCTTGAACCTGACCAGTTTCAGAGGAATGTTTCTGTTGGTTAAGACACACAGTTTCCTACATATGAATCATTCAAGCAGAACAAAGAGCGTCTAACTGAAGTCCTGAACCAGTGAAGAACCAGGAGCAGATGATTCCAGATGATCAGGCGGTGATCAGTATACTGGTGGTGCTGAATGCTGAGTGGGTGGAGCTCCTTTATCTAGGCTCCAGTCTATTCTGACTGCAGGAAAGACCTTTAGTGGTTTAAAAACATAAACAGGCCATTTTTACGTCCATAACACCCAAGAAAAGCAGGATTTCCACAAGGTTGAGTGTAGTGCAGGTTGTAAATGTGATGAAAAACCTGACACATGCTTTGTTAGGCCTGAGTGTCCAGGCTACAAACCAGAACATGTAAATAAATAAATAAATAAGTTTAATTTCCCTTTCATTTGGGCCGAGCGGCAGTTGGGAGGTCAGAACAGACCGAAAACGACCTGTAAACACATACTAGTCAGTCATTAACTTTACTTTAACAACACATCCACCACTCCTGCTCTTTTTACATTTATCAGATTGTAAGTGGTTTGTATTATTATTATTATTATTGTTGGTGTTGTTGTTGTTGTTGTTGTTGTTGTTGTTGTTGTTGTTATTATTATGGAGTCAGACTCAGGCTATTAATGATTTGAACTTATGCTGCATTTAATGTCACACTGGGTTTCTGATGTCTTGTTAGATTATCACATGCTAATTTTCTATACATTTTATTACATTCTTTTATGATTGGTTTTCTATGCCTTCTTTTATTTATTTTTATTTATTTAACTATGTTTATGTCTCCTGGTTTATTAATATTTTTATTCTATTCCTGTTAAGCAGATTGAATGACATTGTATTTGATCATTTGACTACTGTATGTCTGACTTTACTGTGTGTTGCAGTTTGTCCTTTATAAAGACACCTATAAAAAAAATGCCTTATTATTATTATTATTATTATTATTATTATTATTATTATTATTATTATTTTTGTCCCCAAGACCAAAATTATCTAATTTGTGATCCACTAGACTGTTTTGCTTGACGTTCTCTAGATTTTCTCTCCACACTTTTTCGTCCCAAAAACGTGTCCATGGATTCAAACCAGCGGAGAGTTTTTCTGTCAGAGCTGTTTTGTTATTATGGTCTTTTATTATTTCTAGTCTTATTTGAGTGTTTAATGTTTTCTCTGCATTCTTTATCCATGTGATAAGAACCGAACCCCGAGAACTTGTTAGTGATGTCCTGGATCTCCTTCACGTTAAAGATTACCCCCATTGAAATTTATCTTCAGCCCAGACAGAGAGTCGAGCTGGAGCTTCTCCACTTTCCAGTTTGGCTGCGGCCCACTTTCAGCCCCGCCGTCCAGCAGCTTGAGTTCGGGTCTCTTTATTTGTGATAGAAAAACATTAGTTCATTAGTGCAGCTCGGTACCTTGTACCAGTGGAAAACACCTTCTTGGGAGAGCTGTGTTTGAATGAAGTTCAAACCGCAATTGTGTAAGACACAGGTCCAGGAAAACACCCAGCCTTTAACAGAAATTGGAGCCGAACTCAATCATTTTTGCTCATTCAGTAAAAGCAGCACAAGCATAACATTAAACATGATGTGTTGGCATGTACACAACCAGTCAAAAGTTTGGACACACCTTCTTATTCAACGATGTCCTTTGTTTTCATTATTGTCTACATTGTAGATTAATATTGAAAACATCACCTGTTGCTCTGATGCAGCTTTGCACACTCTTAGCATTTTTTCCCTCAGATTCATGAGTAATCGACCTGGAATGGTGTTTAATTAGTAGGAGTTTCTTCATCAAGAGTTCATTAGTGGAGTTTCTCTCCTTCTTACTGTGTTTGGGATCATCAGTTGTGAGTTGGGTTGGTCCACAGTTAGTGATCCTGTTCCACTACGGTTCTACTGCACATTACGGCAAGAACCACTGAACTAAGTAAAAAAACAACAGTCCATCATTCCCTGATTACAGAACAGATTCTGGTTCCTTTAACTCTGTTTTTGTTTACTGCATAATTCCATGTGTTCCTTCATCATTTTGTTTGTTTTCAATATTAATCTATTAATCTATAGTCTTCTAGAAAATAATAAAATCAAAGAAAAATTGAATGAGAAAGTGAGTCCAAACTTTTGACAGGTAGTGTAGTTCTCTGTAGGTTGGTCTGTAATGTAGGTTCATCTGGGCTGAGCGGAGGCCGGGACAGACTGTGGACTATCAGTAAACAGATATTAGTCAGTCATTAACGCAATTTAAACACCACATTCACCATTCCTGTTCTTTCTTTATTTTCAGCTTGTAAGTAAAATGATTTTTTGATTTTAGACTATTTAAATGTAGTGGTTTCTGTTATAATTTGTTGCTGTTGACTTTATGCTTTGAAGCTCATTCCGGTGTGAATGAAAAATTCAGTACAACAGTGTTGGTTAGAGCTGTTTGTTACTTGTGCTGTGTTGACCATAAGGGCTTGAAGACTGAGCAGAAATTCTGTTCTTTTCGAGCCTCTCTGATGCAGATCTCTCTCCATAAAGTTCTCATTTGAGGAGGCATCAGACTGTATTGTCAGATCTACTAATATGGTAAGAGACATTTTCCATTACATTGTAAAACTGCACAGGGCTGAGCTACAGATGCAATTCCTGGATAAATTACTGAGTAATTCCTATAATCTCAGTATATCTCTGCCATGAACAAGATATATATATATATATATATATATATATATATACACAGTAATCCTTTTCACGGGGGTTTCGTTCCAAGAGCACCCGCGTATAATGAAAAACCATGTTGTTGTGTTTTGGTAAAATGCCTAAAAAAAATTTTATAGTGTAAACCATAAATATGCTCCCAAATCTGCTCCCAGAACACTTTAATTTCATGTTAAACTCAGTTTAAAGCATTACCCTTAAAGAAAATGTAAAAGTAAATAAATAACTTTATTGCTTAAAAAATCATTAGCATAGTGCCCTGTCTAAACAAAGACTCGTACACAAAAGAAAGGTTGAAACAACTCTCTTTACTCACATGTGTGACAGGGCACAGCGTACTAATACTAAATAAACTGAGATAACTGTTGAAAATTGGGGGGCGGGTTAAAACACTAAAATACAAGGACTAGAAACAGAGCAGTCATGCTACATGCTGCAGCAGCTTCTTCTTCTTCTTTTTATGGCGGTTGACAACTTTTCAGTGTATTACTGCCACCACCAGTAGGAACTTATTTTTTTCTGGGCCCTGTTGTGTCTGCAGTGTTTTGTCATGACGAGGAGGTTCCTTTGCTTCCTTTTGCTGGTTTTGCTCCTGGCGACTCCAGCTCTCTGCACATCAGGTACGACCCAAATTTTTTAAAACTGTAAATGTAATTTAAATCTTATTGAAGTAATATGTGTCACAGTGAGCTTTGGGAATTACTGAGCGCTGGAAAGAATCAACAGTGACGTTATTTGTCTGACCAAGACAGTATTGATCGACCTGTTGACAGTTCCAGCTTTGGGAGCAGCTGCAAACCTACAATAACTGATGAAACAATCAATCACACTTCTTATTTCTGTCTTAAAAAGTAGCAAACTTTTACCATATACAGTATAACCCTTGCAAAGTAAACTCAATTTCTTTCTGCCAAATTATGAATTTGTGCTGTTAATAATAGCATAACACACGATGGGGGCAAAACTTATTGCAGCATATTGTCAGTTACTGACAGTTATCATTGGATAATAATAATAATGTACACTACCAGTCAAAAGTTTGAACACACCTTCTCATTCAGTGGTTTTTCTTTGCTTTTATTATTTTCTATAATGATGACTTAATGATGAAGGAACACATGGAATTATGCAGTAAACAAAAAAGAGTTGAAGAAACCAGAATCTGTTCTGTAATAAGAAACTCCAGATATAGTTGCCCATCATGACCTCATCCAATCGTCCTTGGTGCCGCTTCTCCATCACCTGGATGTTTTGGTGAAATCTTTCTCCATGTTTTTCACTTACAGCGCCAAGATGTGGTGGAAAAATGTCCAGATGAGACAGCAAATAGTGCAGCTTGGGTGACATTCTAAACATGACATTTCTAATTAAACCCTTGAAGTTACATGAAAATAAACCACTGAACTCAGCACTGATATTGTAAAAGAAACACTACAGAATGGAATTAAACTATTTTTTTTGCCTGGTGCTAACTGTGTGAGGCAGTGTAAGTTAACTGTGTGAAGTAGTATAAGTTAACTGTGTGATGTAGTGTAAGTTAACTGTGTGAGGTAGTGTAAGTTAACTGTGTGGGTTAGTGTAGGTTAAATTTGTGAGGTAGTGTAAGTTAACTGTGTGAGGCAGTGTAAGTTAACTGTGTGAGGTAGTGTAAGTTAACTGTGTGAGGTAGTGTAAGTTAACTATGTGAGTGGTGCAAATTAACTGTCTGAGGCAGTGTAAGTTAACTGTGTGAGGTAGTGTAAGTTAACTGTGGGTTAGTTTAGGTTAACTGTGTGAGGTAGTGTAAGTTAACTGTGTGGGTTAGTGTAGGTTAAATTTGTGAGGTAGTGTAAGTTAACTG
>JBBJLR010016219.1:0-13404 GCA_037577145.1 Brachypetersius gabonensis
TATATATGTGTGTGTGTGTGTGTGTGTGTGTGTGTGTGTGTGTGTGTGTGTGTGTGTGTGTGTGTGTGTGTGTGTGCCTCATGAAGTTTCTAACTATAATTCTTCATTAAAAAGATTTGTTTGGCAGCTTTATGTTATAAAAGCACTGTTGCATGGTGTCAGTCCATAATAGGTTACTTCTGTTTTCCTCTGTCCTGAACATTTTCTACAGTGCACACACAAACACACTCAAAAGCACTTATCCTCGGCCTCAGGAATATCCTTTCAGCCCAGCTGCCCTCATCTTCTCCTGTTTGCTGCACTGTAATGTAAATTGTGGCTGGCTGATTTCTTCCACACTTGTAAACATCAACTTAGCTTCAAATGCAGGGCCTGCAAATGACAGGCCTATCAGGGGCATGTGTTTTTACTGTTAAGTGAAGTTGGAAAGGTCTGGGAGAACGTGTAAATGCTCCATTTCACATTGGAATAACCATTTCATCCTTGGCGACCTTCATTACTATTGTTTACAAAATGAGTCATATGTCACAAATAGGGACACAAACCATCAGAGGCCTACCTTCATTACTTTAGTGAAAGTACAGAAACCAGTAGTCAAATGCTCCTCTAATACAAGTGAAAGCCATACGGTCAAATTTCACTCAAGTAAAAGTACTGAAGTAATTGCTTCCAAAATACTGAAGTATTAAAAGTACATATTTCACTGCATTGTTGATTTATTGCCACCAAACATACAATACCTAATTCATCTCATTTGCTTCTAGAAAATGTAGCATAAGGAATAAGGTAGAATGTTACAAAGTGAAACACAACCCTAATTGATAAAGAAAACTGTATTAACTGTACACTATACAAAAGGTGCGTGTATGTACTATGTATATGAACGAAGTTGACAACTGAACTGATGTAAATGCAGCTGGAATGGAAAAAATGAACACATCCAACCAACTTTACATCACAGGCCCATAACAGTGGCTATAAAACAGCAATACCACTTCAAAACACATCAAAACAAACATTTTTCAGTACTCTCCATCTCACACGTGTCTAGCGATAACAGTACATGCAAATCTCAGTGCGGTCAGATTAATCAAACGTATTTATTTTGAATGAATGAAATTATCTATCTTAAGCAGAAGCTGTTCTCAGAGCAGCGTGAGCTACCTGCTGCCCGTCTGGCGCTGCAGTGTTACAGTGGTACAGACGTTATGTAACACGACTGGTGATTTCTGATAGGCTGTCATGTGCTAAATAACCAATCGCGTTTTAGAAAAGTGAGACAATAACACCCACGTTCAGAACTGAAGGGAACGAGCAACAAGAACCTTGACAGAAATGTAGTGAAGTGAAAAGTACGGCTTTGTCTTTCAAATGTAGTGAAGTGAAAGTTATAGGTTCCCAAAAAAAAGATTACTCAAGTGAAGTACAGATGCTGAAAATCTGTACAGTACTCAAGTAAATGTACCTTATTACTGTCCACCTCTGCAAAAGAGTTAAATAGGCATGATGTCAGCCTTCATTAGGAGACTTACCTGGTCTGTCTAGCTGATCATATTCACAGTTTTGCAGATTTTAAGCTTTAGCTTTAGTTTTGTACTGCATTCCCTAAGTTGCCCCTGTGATCAGAAGGTTGTGGGTTTGAACCCCAGGACTGCTAGAGGCACCACTGAGGTACCCTTGAGCAAGTTACCGTCCCCACACACTGCTCCTTGGGCGCCACGTTCCTGGCTGCCCACTGCTTCACTTGGTGAATGGGTTAAATGCAGAGAAGTATTTTGTGCTGCTCACACTGTGTGCTGTTGAGTGATCATAGATTATTTATCAGTTAAGTGTAAAACGTTCACCTAATTTCTACTTTCCTCAAGCCAGAAGTGACCAGACCAAGTATTTATTTCACTAGGTTACCCTGATATCATCAGTGCAAAACAACAACAGCAGAATTTGGACATTAAACCTGTCTCTGTCTATGCTTGGACTGAATTAAGGTGTGAATATAAGTTACAGACAAGCACAGCATCCACAAAGCTACAGTTGACCATAAAAATGTGACCTCTTTTCTCATGCCTAACAAGAGCCTGTCCATGAACTCCAGAAGTCAAACAGTACACTCATGCCCTCCATGCTCTTCTTCTCAGACGAACACTGATTTCTTGGGTAAGCAGTAAGTCAGAGGTTCTTTGAGAAACCTTGTGTGATATATAGGCTACATGAAGGACTTCACATGCATCTTATCTGTCTGTCTGACTTAAAGTATTACTCAGACACACCAGGCCCAGCCATCTGTCACCCATCACTTTCTCTCTCGCTGTCTGGCTTTCCCTGTCTATCTGCTTTCCTCTTCTTTCTACACCCTCCTTTTTTCCAACTGAACCACTTTTCTCTACATGTTATGATGGACTAGGGGCCTCCTGCTAGAGAAACAAGCAGATAAAAAAGAGTTAATTCCAAGCACAATCATTTGACATATAGATAAAACACAGTAAAATAGCAAATAGATTGAACTGGCAGCTCCATTATTTTGCAATGGAAAATACAAGGTTGTGCAGGTGTAGAGATCAGGTACTTTTGGCCAAATAGGGTGATTTTTGAAATATTTTATAATAAATACTACATAATATGGAGCACATATACCCCTTTTCCACTGCACTGGGTTCCGTGCCAGTTCCCAATTTTGGAACCAGTGGTTTCCACAGGAAAAAAAACTGGTGCCGGTCCCTAAAACCGGCGCCTAAACTCTGCTGGTCTTGTAACGAGATGATGTCACGAGCGGTGGGCGGAGTCTTACGCGTAATCATTGTCTATGTCGATCTCTTTAACGGTAATAATCCGCTGAATAAACTGCATTTGGATTCTGAAATAAATCCTCAAAGCTTGGAGAACATCCCGCAAGCAGGAACTGAGTTTGTTTGTTTCTGTTTAGTGGGCGTGGCCTGTCACTTATTCTCATGTGGGCTCCCGCTGAGCTCCTGTCTGGTGTAAATGCGGGCCGGTTCTCGGCTGGTTCCCAGTTCAGCACCGGCCGAGCACCAGAACCGGCACCAGCACCAGTGTAGTGGAAAAGGGGTAATAGAGTAATTCATGTCTCTGTGATGGTCTCTTACCTATTACCTTTCTATTTGTTTA
Source organism: Brachypetersius gabonensis (assembly GCA_037577145.1). Classification (NCBI taxonomy): domain Eukaryota; kingdom Metazoa; phylum Chordata; class Actinopteri; order Characiformes; family Alestidae; genus Brachypetersius; species Brachypetersius gabonensis. The sequence goes on from JBBJLR010016219.1 coordinate 3,124, forward strand.
ATGAATCATAATAGTTATGGAAAGCCGTCCCCCCTCTGGGGTTCTCGTGTTTGGCTCATTTCCCTGAAGTTTGTGATCAGAAGGGGTTTCTAGTCAGACCCTATCCCTGTCCCGCGGTGGGGAGCAGATGGTTATGCCGCTGTACTTTGTGTCACCGCTCCCCAGAGACGCTGTTTCTGACAGAGTACTTAACCCAGCATGTGTTCTCATATGGAGCCGGAGAGGAACCTTCAGCGCCGTCCTTTTTCTCCTTACCTCTCTAACTCCCACTGCCCTTCACTTCTCTTCTGCACTGACTTGTGTTTTCCTTTTCCCCTCTTTCTCTCCCTCCTCCCCGTTCTCCCGGCTTCCCCACAGCCTGATGTCCTCCAGGCGCTACTACTTTGAGATTTTGCACAAGCAAGATGACAAAGGCTCGGACCATGTGGAGGTTGGGGTAAGTCCAGATGCACAAGACTGACACGAGTCATCTTTGGATGCAAAAATTGAACAGCATGTCCAGGCTCTGTACGCTCTTAGAAATAAAGGTTCCTAACGCTTGTAAAACATTACATTGATCTCCAGTCCAAATGTTCTTCACAGGATGTTCCACTGAAACCACATCACTTTTCTCAGCCAATTTTCTGAACCTCTGAGATTACTGTATAAAATGGTTCGCAGCTATTACAACCTCCACTCTCCTCGAAAGGCTTTCCACAAGACTTTTGAGAGTTTCTGTGGAAATTCGTGCTCATTCATTCTGTAGAGCATTTATGAGCTCAGGCTGGAGGAGCTCCTCCAACCTTCTCTGTTGGAGGAGAAGGTCTGGATCACAATCTCCGTTCCAGTTCATTCCAAAGGTGCTGGATGGGGTTGAGGTCAGGGCTCTGTGTGGACCAGTCAAGTTCTTCCACACTGAACTCCTCCTGCAGGTCTTTATGGAGCTCGCTTTGTGCTCTGGGACACAGTCTACTGGAATAGAAAAGGTTCTTCCTCAAACTGGGTCTAAAATGTCCTTCACTGGAATTAAGGGGCTTAACAAAAACCCTGAAAAACCGGTGTGTCCCAATGCTTTCATTCATATAGTGTACCTCATTTAAGAGATCGAAAGGCAGAGATGAACATGGGATGTCTAAAAAGTAATAATCCTCTTGGACACATGTTTGAGGGAATCCAAGGTTGGTGCACTTTAATTCTGAAGGTCCATCTTCCGCCATTTTGGTGAAACAGGTCCAGGTTTGTCTGTGCTGGGTTTTTTTTAGCCCTCCAGGAGCCCTGGCAGTAGGAATAAAATCCCGGGGAGGATTTTCACACACTGCACCTGAATTTTCCACCTCTGTTGAAGTGGTTTTAGGAGATCTAAAGTGGTTATTCTGTGACAGAGCTCAAAGGAACCCGTTTTAGCTGTTATTTTTAAAAGAGTACCGGCCAGAAAAAAGCGCTGAAGCACTGAAGCACTGAAGTGGTCTTGGGAGATTTCTATAGAGAATTCTGCACCTTATTATTTCCATGCCATTCAACAGGAACGCGTCGCATAGACGACTTTTCCATCCATGTTTGTTATAATATTTGTTTCCAACACGTAAAATAAACTGAACACGCTGCTGAACATGCTGCTGAACACGCTGCTGAACACGCTGCTGAACACTTCATGAATGAAAACCATTGTTTTGTTCCCCTTTAATCGCTTTATTTGGTCGTTCCCTGCTATTTTCTCCTCTTACGCTCTTTTTTTCAATCCCTCTCCCTTTCTCTTATTTTCTGATGTTCTCTCATATTCTTTCTTTCCTTTCTCCTTCTCTTTTCACTCTTTCTTTCTCTCTCTGTCTACCCCTTTGTCTACTTTCTCTCTTCTAAACATGTCTTTCTCTTCCTGTCTTTTTCTATCGCTTTCTTTCTTTTCCTCTTTCTCTCTCTGTTTATATCTCTCTGTCACACATTCTTGCTTATTCATTCTCTACTTTCTCTCCCTCGCTCTTTCTCTTCTCTTACACGTTCTCTCTTCTTTCTCTAACACTTTCTGTCTCTCTTCTTTCTCTAACACTTTCTCTCTCTCTTCTTTCTCTAACACTCTCTCTTCTTTCTCTATCACTTTCTCTCTTCTTTCTCTATCACTTTCTCTCTTCTTTTCTCTATCACATTCTCTCTTCTTTCTCTAACACGTTCTCTTTCTTTTCTTTCTCTAACACTTTCTCTCTCTTTTCTTTCTCTAACCCATTCTCTCTTCTTTCTCTAACCTGTTGTCTATTCTTTCTCTAACACTTTCTCCCCCTTCTCTCTACCCCCCTCCTATTATTTATCTCCTTTCTCTCTCTCTTCACTCTTTCCTTGTTTCCCTGTCTCCCTCTTGTCTGTTTTATTTTTGTCCTTTGTGCTTTTTTTTTTCCATATTTCTTCCTGTCTCCCTGCTTTGTCTCCCCTTTTGTCTGTTTCACTCTGTCTTTCTCACTCCCTCTGCATCCCAATCTTTTGCTGCTTTTGTCTTCTCTTTTTCTCTCTCTTTCTCTTTCTCGCTCGCTCTCTCTCTCCCTCCCTCTCTCTCATAAACTGCATTATTTAAAGTAGGAACTGAATCGGTTGCAGAAGGGAGGCTATTTAGCCTCAGAAAAAAGGAGTTTAAATTTGTCATGAAGGCCCTGATGTAAATCTACAAAACGCTCTCTGACTCGCTCCCAGTAATGACCCGAGCTGAGTTACCGCTCCAGCGCAATACACAAGCTGTCACACATTACACATTCACAGAGGATATAGTCACACAGAACAGCGCCTCTTTGAATGTGCCTCACAACTGCCTTCGTAACTCCTGACCCATAAAAAGCGTTTATTGATACGGCCGCTCACAACGTAACTGCATCCTTGAGCCGGTGCGGTGATTTTTTGATAGCATGATTATTATCTCCCTGCTCCACCCAGAGGAATTTAAAGAGCACACTCCCATACTTTTATTAGTGAGGAGGAAGCGGGGAGGGGCGAGCATCCTGATGGAGACGGAGCGAGGGAAGGGAAGGGATGGGACAGATAGATATATAGATAGATAGAGAAAAGGGGACGAGGAGAGGGAGAATTGGACAGTAAATGAATAGGAAACCTATCGGCTGCACCCTGCATTTAGACCAACCGTGCGTGAATGAGAGCGAATGGCTGGGACGGGAGGAATACACGAAGAAACACGAACTTCAAATGAGTCGCCACATCCCCAAAAGGAGGAACGATGGAGAGAGAAAGCGCTGTGGGCTTGGGGCTCGTTATTTTATCCCCTTCAGACAGAATATGTGCATGTTTAGTGAGTAATGGGCCGAAAGGGGGGGTGAAGTCACTGATATGTAAAACTTTCATGTCGAAAATCATGATTTCCTGAGACACATTTAAAGCCCTGCATACCCGCATCCTCTGAATTCTGTATAATGCAGTAATATAAGAAATGATCGTTGTGACTATTATTAAAAATAAATACGATATTAAAAAATAATAAATTACGTTGTATTTGATCATATTTTTGTGTGACAGCTCTGCAGTTGAATTGCTTCTATGTGGCTGATTGCTTCTATCATTTTTTGCAACAAAAAGGAATGTGTGTGTGCATATGTCTTTTGTGGTCCTGTCCTTTTGTCTGTGTTTTTTCTCATTCTGTCTTTTTGTATCGTCTGTCCACTGCCTGTCTATCCATCCACCTGCTTAAGTTTACTGTTCTTGCTTTTCTATTTTGTTAGTTTATTATTAATAGTCGTTTTAATAGTTTTTTTTTGTTGTTCTCATGCTCAAATTGGGAAGATTGGGGTGGACAGAGTCTACATCCTTATCAATATGTGTTATATAATGATCTATAAATTAAAAGACAAAAACAAAATCTATCCATCTATCCCACAGTGTGCCTCCAGTCATAGCTAGTTACCCACCCATTAGTTAGTTTTCTCCACCACATGATGCTGTCAGGCTAGAATGATGGTACATGAAGCACCCCCCGGTCTCCACTGGACAGCTCAACACACTTTGAGGAGAACACTAATCACACAGTCTGTTGTAAAAGCTAACAGACCTCAGCCTGCATTGTGATGAGTGATGAGAGGGCCAAGGAGGGCCGTCCCACCCAAAGACAATGAGGCCAATTATGCTTTCCTGGACTCCCAGCAGCAGATGGCTGTGGCATCCCTGGGCACTGGACTGGTCACTACATGATGACACCAAAGCTTCAGTGACTGTGGAGCACCAAAGCTTTGCTGGAGCTGAGCTTGTAAAAAGTGCAGCAAAATTCATCGGCTCTACTCATCAATGATGCATGTGGTTGAATCTGTCTGTAAAATGACTGTACACCAGTTTCACTGAGAGTTTCAATATTCATCAGATGTCCTTTTCATAAGTGAGGGTTTCGTGTCTGTTCGTACACGAAACAGACACGAAAGTGAGGGTTTCACTGATTTTCTGTCAATGTAGAAGAAATATTTGTGCAGGAAATCCTATAGACCTCTAAAGTAGATATTTGAATAGTGAATATCAATCTAACCACAATCTTTCATACAGAAACAATTTTGTGCTGCAAAAAACTGCACTAGAATATTGAATGCACCAGCTCTAGGAAGTAGATCATTCAGAAACTTGTCAGCCATTTAAAAGTAAATAAGAAATTGCAGACCCTTCAGAGGTCACTGAACTTCACTTTTCTATTCTTTCTTGCTGCTGTTAGTATTATATGTAAAAAGGTTCACATTTGCATCATTTATGTGTTTATTTCATTTTTAAAACGTGCCTAAAGCAGGAGGGAAGGTGCCTCGTAAACTCTCCACATTTTTCATTGAAAAGACATGAAGAGAGGAAGTGTAAGTGTTCAGGTTGCTGTTCATGTTTCCCTGAGGACCCATTGGTGAAAAACGAGCTCATTTGTGTACTGGCGTCATCACACGGATCACTTAAGCTCTTTGCAGAAATCTCTCTTTGATGAATTATTAATCGTGAAGTAAAAGTAACCTCCAGCTCTCCTCTTGCAGTGCTGCTGGAATGCAGGCGAGTGATACCACGCAGGCCAGTGAATTATTATATTTACGAAGATAGGCCTCAGTTTTAAGGACTTTGCTACTACAACTGTGACTGTGCTCAGTAGATGCTTCAGTAAGACGATGTCCAGCCTTTTGTCTAGATTTCAGTGCATAACGATGTAGCTTTTGTTGCTGAAGAGTCTGTATTTACACTGATGCCAAACACTGCATTGCTTTGGGGGGGTCACACATTTTATAGGCTACTGTAGGTAAAGTATAGCTAGGTGTCGTTCAAATAAACACATGATGCAGTAAGATACATCAAGAGCTGATTTTAGTTACTCTTATTTAACAGAATGCAGCGTCTCTTTTAACGGAGTACTCTGTCACTGGCTCTATTTGCACACCGATCACTGTTGAACGATATATTTTTGCCTGAGAAATTACGTCTGGGAAAGTTTTTCAGGGCTATTTGATTCGGCTTGTGAATGCCCAGGTCCTCGATGCCTAGTTCAGCCGCCAGTGATCTATGCCCCGCCCCCTCCGGCTAGCGGATACATGCTGGCTCGTAGCTGGAGATCGCTCAGCCTCTTGTTTTAGCTTGTCTATGACATTCTCCTCAAACCTGTTTTGTTTCTTAAAGAAACGTTGTATATCCATTTTCTTTAGCTTGGTGTAGTTTTCCTCATCTTTAGTTGATTTTCCTGAGTTCTACCGCTAGTTTGTGATGGTTGTGTTCGTTGTTACAGTAAGAGTAACCCACCATTTCTGTTTAACCCGGATTATTTTGAATGAACTACAGACCATTTGAAATGATCACATTTTAGACGAAGCATTTTTTCTTTGTTATTATGAAATATTTTATTAGAAAAGAAAAAACATTCATCACAGTAGCCTGCGATTATTAGTATTTTTTCAAAAACTATGTCGTCTTATCAGGGCGGGCCCAAGTGAGTGCGAGGGCGGGCACGGCACCCTAAAGCCCGCCCATGATGCCGGGCCTGATTTACTTCCCAAAAAAATGGTCACAAACAGAAAAGCGGCAATAATTTGTTCAAGCCCCAGCACCAGTGAATGAAAACTGTAGTATTATCTGTATTTCAAAAAGGTTTTATTTTAAGGTCAGGTAGTTAAACCTTTAAAGCTACCATAACTGGAGCAGAAATACAGTCTCTATAGATTTATTTTCAATAAGTCAGGTTAACAGGAAAATGAATGGGTATAACTTAATGTGATTAAAATCAATGTATTAATCTGAACCATCACTGAATGCTACCTGGGCTGTCAAGTGTCCAAAATAGACACTTTTGACTACTAAGGCTGGAAGAATGCTATAGGAAGTTCATTGCCTAAAATAATAATAAAATAACAACTTGAATGTTTTCAAAACTCATCTAACTTTGCTTCTTCTGGCACACCACACTTGCACTGACCACATATGCAGATATTACTGTTAAAATAGAGAATGTGTCAAAGTGGATCACCTTTTTGTCAAAACATACAACTGTAAGTTGCCACATTAATTTCCCATCAGGCTGAACACGATTTTTGCCGACATTTCGCAAAGCATGTTCAATATCGCTGCCGTTGGTAATCGGATGTCCATTGTACTGTATTTATTTGAAGTTTATCAGGAGATTGTGTGGCTGTCACCTTCTCCCACTGGGAACGGGTCACCTTGAAGTGAAGAATAGCTAGAAGCCTTCTCAGGAGTTCACTCAGGCTGGACTGATTTACTTCCCACAGAGAGTTCACGAAGAGACAGATGACCCTCAGCCTGAGCCCTCAAGACAAAAGCATTCAGCGTCAGTGATAAGCAAAAAGGCTAAATGCAGCGGCACAAACAAACCTGTAACAAAAAGGTCTATGATGGAGGAGTTTTTCACCAGGCTGCGTTTTATCTCCAGTAACAAGGGCTGCGAAGAGGAGGAGGTTCAAAGACGCGAGGGGAGTGAGGATGAATAAATGCATGGAGTCTCAGAGTCAAAGGAAGTGTTTCCAGTCCTCCTTCTGGAGCGTCGGAATTGGCTTTGGCTCCACTTGCTCCGGCTTCCTCTCACCAAAGAAAGGAAAGCTCCTAATTAGTCATGACAAACACGGGAAATCATTTATTCAACAAACTTTTGCATTAAGAGTGTCTTTTTGCCACTTTTTACTCTTTTTTGCACTCCCCTCTAAACAGCTTTCTTGCAGAACAGAAAAACGCTGCCCTACTTCTGCTCCCACCAGGCATTATGTGCATTGGGGTCCCAAGCTGGGAGAACTGGACAGAATTGGAATTGAAATGTAGTATCAGAAATGGATCCACATGTCTAGTAGTAAAATAGTTACAGAAGTTTACTTTAATGTCAGTTAGAGTTGTTTTGCACTTTCAAAGGCCCATTTCACGGAAAAGTTAATTGTTCTTGCTTTATACTGTGTGTATATATACTGTATATATATACAGCTCGCAATCTTACAGCTAATTGATATCATTGTCCACAGTTCTTAGATATTATAGATGTTTTGCATTGCAGCATACAGAATGTAACTTAAGTGTGTTTCTCTTAGGTCAGTTGAGGCAAATGCATATAAAAGAAAAAGCAGAAAATACATGCTTCCGACTTGAAAATAGCATAAAAGCTGCATAGGCCACATTGCCATGTTTCGTGTGTTTTCCCTGTATGTTAAATTCAGCAAACATACAGTAATTGTGTATTAATTAATTATGTATTTCAAAGAGTGTGTTCTCGGAATGTGATGAGTGTTTATTTTTACTTGGAAAACATGTCACATGACCAGGGCAACCAAAGCCTTTAGTGAATTTTTATCATTTTCCTTTGGTTCGCGGTTAGTGGTGGCTTCCTCTGACTGAAACTGCTGGAGCCATAAAAGGCTGAAGGTCGGCCTACGTCCAGCTGTCTGTGCTCGACCAGCCACACCTGAAACAACTCCCCTTCAGTCTCCAACGCTGATGTCGTACATGAAAGCATTACCATGCTTCCTGCTGAATCGCATTTCATCCAGAGATGTGCACCAGTCTCAAGTCTTTGTGCTCGAGTCCAAGTCAAGTCTCAAGTCTTTGAGTGTTAACGTTTACAAACGGCGACTCTAAATGTGGGATTTTTGAGCTGTACGTTTAGCTCTGAGCGTTTAAAAGATATGCTAATTGGCCACGCCCAGCGATTCCAATTGGCTGTTGCTAAGCAGGGGGTGTGGCTGTGTGCTGTGATCTGCCCTCGCCAACATGGAGGATTTGCCTTAAATGATCTTAAATCTAAATATTAAATATGAAAAATATATCTTCACTCTAAAAGTGAAACTCCACAGTTAGATGGGGCTCGGTGACCCCTTTCCAACGACCCCTCGAAAACCGTTATTAACTGAAAACCGTTCATCTCGGACAAAAGTAATGGGACACCGGGGCGAGGTGAACGGTTTTCGGGTCGTTGGAAAGAGTGCGAGATATAAATAAATAATTCCATGAAATGAACATGGTTTACGAGTTTTTACTCACGAGTCACAGCACCGAGTCCGAGTCACGTCTCGAGTCGTTGAGGGAAGTCTAAAGTCAAGTCACAAGTTTTTGCGACTTAAGTGCGACTAGAGTCCAAGTCTCAGACTCGAGTCCCCATCTCTGGTTTCGGCCTGATAAAGGATGTCTATTGCATCGCTGGAACCTATTTGTCTTGACATGTCCAGTGGCAGCCATTAAGGACAATGCAGATGTTCACCAGCAGCACACCAGGAGCAGCAATGCAGGGCCTTTGTTTTCTTTCTGGAGAGGGGGACTGAGGAAACGATGGTGAAAAACAAAGGGACTGAGGAAACGATGGTGCTGCTGATACAATGTCTGCAACAAGCATGTTTACAGCACAAAGGCCTGTGTGTTGTATAGAGATTGGCACTTTAGTAGGCCCAGTGCTTCCATTTGTCCTTGCTTATGTCTGAAGCAGCTGCTGTGAATAGCTTGGCTTACTGAGAGGAAGGCCCATAGAAATGCTGCACTTTTGCACAGCAGGGCAATTTAATATATAACTTACTAGCAGCTATGCACAAAGCAAAGCCTGCTGTAAAGCGTTAACAAACCTTTTTCAGAAGTGCAGACTGGAGAAGAAAAACATGTTTGAACCCAAGGGACTAATTTTCACCCTGTTTGTGCGTTTGCAAATGGGCACTTTTAAATGTTTCTGGCTTGGATGTACAGAATTGCAGTATAAAACTTTAGTTTAGACTCTTTACTTTACGTAGAGTTTCCTAAACTTTAAAAAGTTTCTTCATGCTGACATATTTCAGTCAAGATTCTCATTCAAACTCGTTCACAGATGTCCTTTATAAAAGTGCTTCTTTCAAGAAGAGCTTGGTGAAAATAACTAAAAGTGGTTCACGTAAACTTGCAAAGCAAATAAAAACAGAACAACTCCCGAACTCCGAAAGCTATCTGAGTGTGTGGGCATGCAGCTATAGAGTGATAGAAGCATGGTAGCACTATGGCTTTATATGAAGCGGTAGGTATGAGCATCTTATTGCATTCGGTCAGTTACTGATGTTGGATGATTAGTTCGGGATCCTGAAATCCACTCTGTACTTGTGTCAAACATTAGATTCCATGACTGACCACTTTATACCAGTTGACACATCGCAGTTTGCATGGCAACCTTAAGCTAATGTGAGGCTTCTCCAGAGTGTCCCATGCTATAAAATAAAATACTGGCCAACATAATTATTTATGGCCATTTGCAAGGGTTTTTAAAACCCTAGTAATTATTATTGTTATTATTACGTGTTTTTTAAAACTACAATAACTTTGGTTCTACGTGGCACAGGAACACCAAACAAATGTCTGACACTGCGAGCATCAAAACAAACCTGGGGGAGCTTCCAAAAAGGTCTGTTTGGCTGAATGACGACAGTTTAACATTTGTTGTGCTTCCAGCACAGATCCATGCTGCTCAGGTTGTAGTAGTTCAGCTAGGTGAGGACACATGGAGACACCTTAAAGTAGCTAACTATTTGGAAGTGGTATCTGGAGGCTTCTGAACATGTATTGCATGGTTCTTCACTAATACCCCTTTCCCACTGTAGTGCTTTTCCACAGAAAGAAAATTGGTGTCGGTACCTAAAACAAGCACCGAACCGACACCTAAACTCTGCTGGTCTCGTAGCGAGAACCCGTGACGTCACACACAGTAAGCGGAGAGACGGGTAGCTTTAAAAAATATATGGCTGAGAGCCAAAGTCCGTAAATTTGGAGCGCGGAAGAAATTAAAGCTCTATTAGCTGTTTGTGGACGTCAACGGAGACACAGCAGAAACTGGAAAGCACAAAGAGAAATAACGGTCAAGCAGGAGTT
>JBBJLR010016248.1:0-13403 GCA_037577145.1 Brachypetersius gabonensis
TGCTGGAGGTAGGATTCGAACCTGTGACCTTTTGGTTCGGAGGCAAGTATCCTACCACTAGGCCACCACCACCCACTACCTTTAGAAGGAGTGTGTGAGCAACTTTCAAACAGGCTTAAGATGTGCATTTCAACTCTCAAGCCTCAGAATTTCCTGTGCCAGTGACTGCCACACCACTCAAAATCTTAACTAAAAAAAACCCATACTTTTGATATTTGAGTTTACTGTTTTTGAATGGAAAATGCAGCTGGTTTATCCAAGTGTTCAAATGAGATCACAGTAACAGTATCTTTAGACTGTTTTACAGTATCTTTAGACTGTTTTATGTAAATAACACTGCACAGCAGACCAGTGCCAAACAAATCTTCCTGTGGCTTCTTGGTAGCAATGTGGAGGTTTTGCTCTGAGGTTTTACTCAGTCTATGAGCATTTTATGGGTTTTTTTGTCTCCCAGATCTTCTCTTGACTGAGTTCTTCTCAACTTTCATTTCTTAAAATGACCGCTAGACTGTAAAGAACAAACATTGTGTTGCATTTATAACAAAAATTAGTCCAACAGAGTCCTTGCTAGATTTATTCAAACAGCAGTTTTAAGGTACCTAAAATGATTCACAATTCACAAAAAAAATTAAAATATTAAAAAACAAATGGCAAAAAAGCATGTGTCAAAACTCCTATTTTGGTTTCAGAGTTTCTTCTCAGTTCAAAAGACAATACATTTACATTTACGGCATTTAGCAGATGCTTTGCGACTTCCATTCTACTACAGGGGGCAGTCTCTCCCTGGAGCAACTTCGGGTTAAGGGTCTTGCTTAGGGACCCAGTGGTGGTGCTGAAGGTAGGATTCGAACCCATGACCTCTTGGTCCTGAGGCAAGTATCCTACCCACTGAGCTACTGCCACCCTGTACAATCACTGGCGGCACAAAATCAAAATTTTTTTACATCATTTGAAAATATTAGTTGTTTTGTACATATCAACATTTCATTTCTTTTTGGATATATTTACATTATCTTCCTTTCCAAGCTCTCATTTTCCCTCTATTTTCAAATGAACTTTTGAGGTTTTGTTTCGACAGTGACGATATGACACCGAAATCATGGAAATAAACACACAGACACAGGAATAATAAGTGACAAAGTCAGGCTCCGTTTACATCATTTACACTGAAAGAGTGCATGCACACCATTCTTCTTCCAAGCTGGGTCGTAAATATGCTCAAGATACTCAATAGACTGATTGGACTTTCAGAGACATTTGGTAAATAAAACGGGAAAATAGGGCTGTGGGGGGGAAAAAAACAGTAAAATAATGCAAATATATGGATTTCCAATCCATATCCTAAACATTAGTCTGAATAAGTGGCACCCTTGATTCTCATAATTGACAGTACAGTCTGATACCCTTAAGCAATCACCTACTTGTTTCACTGGGGCAAGAATTTGCATTCATACACCACTGATCAACATGGGGAAGATGTGCACCGAATGTATAAATGTGTTCAAAAAATTGGAATAACTGTAGTGAACAAAATACAAAATATACATAAAACCAATATTCTACAGGTTTTCTAATGATTGACAGGAGCTGTGGAAATCATGTGGTGAAAAAACAACGCTGTAGATGATTCTACAATGAGGTTTCAACCACTTTGAATAGGACTGTATACACATATCCTGATTCTCTAAGTGCTCGGACATCCCTGGACATCCTGAAATTGCGAATATGTTGGGCATCAAAACTTCCTTCAGTTATTTTAGTCTTTAATACGTTTACAAACTGATTAGAAGTTCTCAGAGGAGCAATTTTCTATTTTCTTTTTAAACAGAAGTCAAACGTATTTTTGACTCTAAATAGGCCTGAAATTGGTCAAATTCAAAACATGCACGTGTTCTTAGTTCCTTCAGACTCTGAAACCCATTTTGTTATGCCTTGAGATTATGTCATCTCTACATTATTTTAGGAACTGTCTGCAAGAGTATTAATCAGAATCTCCTGTCTAATGTATATCGTTTGCCTGTTTTATCATTGTCCTGTCAGTTCCACCTCAAATTAGTCTCTTATATAGTGTTGTCATAGTATTGTATCGTTTGACAGTACAGAGAGCTGCGTCCTGCAGGAATGCCAATAAAGCACTAAAGAAATAAAGGGATGGAGAGAAAGAGATGTGTTTCTAAAACTGTATAAACAAGAGAAGCAGCCAAAGACATGCAGAGCATTTAGGTTTTCAACCCCATTTTCCTTTTACACCCACTTTCAGTAGATCCACCAATTAATGGAAACAGCCTTAATTTTTTATGATGTTAATTTGCAAATTTGGTGGAACAAAGTCTTGCCCAGCCTTGATGTGTGAAGAGGGACATGCAGTACAATGTAAAAAATAAAAAGTACCCAAAGGAATCAAGTTTGTAAAACTCTGAAAAGCTGCCCATAAACAAGAATGAATGTGATTTAGTTACAAAGCCTCCTTCGGGCAGTACAGGGGGGTCTCAGACAATCTCGACATACGACGTTTAGAGTTTACGATGTGCACTCCTATAAAAACCTTTTTTTAAAATTGAGATGCGAGCGTTTCGTCTTACGGCATTAGCTTCTTCCTTCCGGACTATGTGAGCGAACTAGTTTGGTTGAACGTGGCGAATGAACGGGTCTTTCATTCTAAATTCGGCCTCAGAATAAATTCTCAGCATTTGCATACTGATTTATAAAAACACAGTTGTGCTGGAATGGCTCCAACATGCTGGCACTCCCATTCGGGATGGAAATTTCCTTTCAAAAACTGACTTTAGAAACCACAACTGAAAACCTGACCTTTCACATATGAACATTTTAAGATCAAATCTGCACACACATGATCTATAAACAAGGCCCCTTGTCCCTGGCACAGCCAACATCAAAAGAAAGGCCGCAAACCTCTCTAGAATTAGAGAGGATTCAGAGGCTACCTGATCTATTCATGCTCTCCCCATTACAAGCCATTTAACCCAAAATTATAGAAGCTGGCAGTTGTAGGGAACAAGTAGCATTTTTTTTTATAATATACCCACATTTGTACATGTGTACATTTAAAAAAGTTAGAATAGCTTGAGTGTGGTTTTTGATCATGTTTTACCAACAGCAGGCATCTGCGACTCCATTACTCAAATGTGATACAGATTAAAAATGAATTGAAATAAATACAGCCCTCATGAACTCTACAGGTTAAATGAGATTTAAACCAATATTTGGCAAACCTCGTCCAAACAGTAGCCGTAAGGTTCACAAAGCATGAAGAAGTCAAATATCCAACCTGACCTTAACGCTGCCATTCCATCACATCAAAGCAAATCACTTATCTTCCCAACTAATGGCCCTATTGCTAAACTGCTAGTTTAGCTTCTCTAGTAAGCTGCTTCAGTGACATGCTGAGTACCAGAACTGGCCTGGATAATTAAAATATTCGAGTATTTGTCATTTATAATGGTATATGTATGGATTTACAATACACTGCTGTCCGTAAAAATTCAGTCAGACTTGTGTCTCCTTATCAGAATGTTTTCTTACAGCACAGTGTCATATTTCATTCTGCATCTTCTGTAAAAACAAAAAGGGAATATGAACATGTGTACAACTGTCAACGGCAATATTTTCTTTTAAAACAAACTTTGAAAAAGTTGATTCGAGTATGTTGCTTGACTACGAACGAGACAAGGCAAAACAGCGAGCCACAGAATCCGTTTGGCCGCCACTCTCATTTACATATAGTTAAATCAACACTCTTATCATTCAGTGCTTTGCTCCACTGCTCCTACAGTATTCGATGCAAAACTGCCTCCAATGTCCAGAAAAATCAGTGTGAGAAAAAACTTTAAGACTGCAGCCTCAGAACCAACAAAAATGTCTACTCTTTAACAGTGGGATTGTGATGCTACATCACAATACAGGTGGGAGGTATGACAGTATAAAAGTGAAAACTGTAACGGTACCCAAGATACAGATTTTATCACACCATAGACACAAAAATATTGAACCATCGACAGCTTAAATAAGTCTTGTAAACTCTACAAAAAGACATACAGTTGAAACATATCCATGACTCTGTACAGCTCTAATTAAAAGCATTACTTTGCAATGTTAAACTTTCTTTCACTCTCCATACATTACCTTAATATGTAGTGCAGACACTGTTTTTTTCCTGATGCCAATACTGAAACCTTGAGTATCATGCAATACCGGTCAGTTTGAAAATGAGCTGTTTTTAGTGGAAGCATTTCGCATGACATCTAAAACTAGGCTATCGTGCTCCAACTACTCACACACTATTACCTCACAGATAGAAAGACACAGCTAACATTATTTTAACCTGTGTGTGTGTGTGTGTGTTTGAAGAAACTACTAGAGTTGTGCGCCAGATTGCACAGTTAAGAAACTAGAAATTAAGAAATAAGGAACAATAAATTATAATTGCTGCTATAATTACATAATTATTTATTCATTACGATTATTATGGTTATCAAGTCATTATCAGTCATTCAAAGCGAAGACAGGTTTGCCATGAGCTTTTGCCCAAAAGACAAGAAGCAATTAATCCTTAAAATGAATGCGCACGTGTCGTTGAAGATTACTCTGTTCAGTGAAACTCCTCCCACACCACCCGCACTCGTGCGGCTTCTCTCCCGTGTGAGTGAGCTGGTGCCGATGAAGACTGCTCTTATGGGTGAAACTGTTCCCACACTCGGAGCAGTCATACGGCTTCTCTCCTGAGTGAATGCGGTGGTGAAGCTGGAGACTACTCAGCTGCGTAAAACTCTTCCCACACTCTGAGCAGTAATACGGCCTCTCTCCAGTGTGAGTGCGATGATGTTGTTGGAGATAACTCTGCTGAGCAAAGCACCTCCCACAATACAGACACTGATACGGCTTCTCTCCTGTGTGAACTCGCTGGTGCTTTTTGAGGTGACCCCGGTCAATAAAACTCTTCCCACACTCCGAGCAGTCGTACGGCTTCTCCCCCGTGTGAACGCTCTGGTGCCGCTGGAGACTATTCTTGTGAGTGAAACTCTTGCCACAGAGAGGGCAGTCGTACGGCTTCTCCCCTGTGTGAATGAGCTGGTGCCGCTGGAGGCTATTCCGGTGGTTGAAACTCTTCCCGCAGTGTGAGCAGTCGTAGGGCTTCTCTCCCGTGTGAGTGCGCAGGTGCAGCTGGAGGTCACTCTGTTGAATGAATCCCTTCCCACACTGTGAGCAGCAGTAGGGTTTCTCTCCTGTGTGAATGCGCTGGTGGCGCTGGAGGTCGCTCAACTTAGAAAAGCTCTTGCCACACTCTGAACACAGGTGAGCTCTCTCCTTCCCTGCCTCCGTCTCCGCCTCTGTTTCCGTTTCTGCGGGAGAGACATCAGTGTGGAGGGTGTCAGTGGATGTTTGCTGTTCTAGAACGGGGTCAGCACCCTGAAGAACTCCTTGTGGTGGAATCTCATGATGCAGCTGGAGATATAAATTCGTGCCAGGCACACAGAGCAAGATGTGACTGCCGTTCATTTTTCTTTCTGGACAAGAAACGACAAAAAAAACCCCACACATTAGGTCAAAGTTAAACTTTGAAGATAATAAAAACTGGACATTATACAGTGTACCGTTATCTCTGGTCTGTCACTTCTGCCTGGCTAATCAGTTGAACTGGTTATTTCTAGGGTAGAAATATAAGTTAAGTTTGTAACTAAATAAGTTTGTAACTAAATCACTGGTTATCTCTTTGACGTAAATCATCATCTGCAACAAAAAACAGTTAACCCCCTCGATTCAATTCCCTGAAATCTACTCACACTGATTACAAATGAGTTTTCTGCTAAAAAAAAAAAACAAAACTAGAAAATAGTAACTAGAGTGGGGAAGACCTTACAGACAGCAGTGACAGCACTGACAGCCCCCTATAAAACCCCTATAACTAAACAAAAAAAAAGTTGTGTTTAGTGTCCAGTTGTCATACAAGAACACACCACAGGGCACAGTGTGAACATTATGAAATTCTTTCTCTGCATTTAACCCATTCACCAAGTAAAGCAGCGGGCAGCCAGGGACACCGGGGAGCAGTATGTGAGGACGGTATCTTGCTCATAGGTACCTCAGTTGTGCCACTGGTAGTCCTGAGATTCGAACCCACGGCCTGATCACAGGGGCAACTCCCTAATCAACAGCTGTTTTAAGACTTTTAAAGTATAAAACGCATCCACACAACATGAAACTAAAGGCAGCCCACCGTGAGATGAAAGGTGCTCCACTCGCCTTTCTATTTTCCAGGTCCTTGTTCGAGTTATTCCACCTTAAGTTTTGCAGCAGCTCAAGTCTGGACTGTTTTAAGGTGGAACGGAAAATTCGGTCGCGAAGCTAACTTCAGACTCGCCGTCAAACAAATACCCCAAATAGTCCAAACACAGCTCTTTAGGTCGAACAGTCGCTTCAGGTTCTTCTAAACCGCTAAACCATCAAAATGGCATTTTAATCCGTCACTTCATATCAATAGTCGCTTTTTAAATAGAGGTTTTACTCTCAACTGCTGTCTCCCAACAGACACTGATCACTGAACCCCGGTACGCGCTCTAATTACGCCCGTACAGCAACAGCAGAAAAACCCAACCACCACACTGCGGACAAGCGTTCCGCCCCGATAATAACAACAATATTAATCAGCCACGTCTACAAACATTTAACACGTACATTACAAACACAGCACCACGACACTAAACATCAAAAGAAATTGTACAGAGAAAATATAATGAAAACTGCATAACGTAGGGTTCCTTCCTAAATCCAGTAAAATGTCCACCTCTGTTTTTTCCAGCTCCAGTCCTGCAAACCATCCGAGAGAGGAAAGCCAACAAAAAAGCAAACCTAACTTTCATTCCGCTAGACTAATATTCATTCACCTTCCATTTTCAAAGTGATTCTGACCGTCTTTTTTTGTTCTTTGAAGTACAGTATTTTGAAACTCAAAGGATATTGACGATGAAAACAGATGAGGACCAAAGGCTCTCAAGACCAAAACGTATTTTATATGGACGAAATACTTTTTCATGTATATGCGCTATTGAGTAGCTTCACAAAGTGAGGACACAACGTTTTTCTTTTTCGAAAAACATTCATAAAAATGTTTTTCGTCCTATATGCGTTCACCAAGCAACAAACCTTCACTAACATAATTTTAGGGAAGGTGAGGAGTGCAGAGCTGAGAGGACTGACTGGACTGTGCAAATGATATGCAAACAAACAGCAGCATAGCACCCTGCAGGATAACAGTGTGCAAATAGTATGCAAACTGTAGGAGCAGCAAAGAATTGTTCAAGATATCATAATAAACAGAGTGCTGTTCAGAAATGTTAGTTAGTTGGTAACACTAGTCAAATGTTTTCTATATAAACACTGCATTACACGTGCAAAAACACTCAGTAAATACTCCAAGCAAAAAATATATATATATTTATGAACAGTTTATGCAAGTAATCACAACGCGATGTTTAATAAAGTAAATGACATTGTTTTAATGTAAGTGGCCTTTAATAGAAGTTACAGAGGTTTGTTCCATTTAGATTTCAGTGGGACTAATATACAAAATGCTGTTCCTAACTAGGCCTTGGACTACACTTGGAAATGATGCTTTATAAGAGTGTTTTAAATAGGTTTTTTAGTGTACTTTAGTGTAAGGACTCCTACTAAATGAAACATCTTATGTCATCTTGTCAAAGCTTAGTGTGTTCAAATCTGTTAAGTATTGCCTGTAAAGCACTTTGCTGAATCCTCATGCATGTGTTACTGTTATAATTTCAGTGCACTATAAAACATTGCTCTTTTTGACTGTATTCTTCTATCATAGAAGTTTTTCTCTGTTTTTTGTGTGTATTTACGTATGTTGTGAGTTTATACAGCCAATTTAAGGGACTACATTCATTAATGTGTTATATTAGTTTGCAGCTTACATTTGTTTGTGGGCCACAAAGCTTGGGAACCCCTGTTATAAAACATCAGTGTATCATATAAAACCTGGAGCAACTCCCATCACACCACATGTTTTTAGTAGTACTCGTGTATTTATTAGTGGTTCACAGTCAAACTGAATCCACACATTAAATTACAAAATTTATAATTAAATGTTAACAACAACAGTCACAATAGTCATGCTCTACAAATATCTTAAAAAGGTACACAGTCAAAAATAATTAATAAAAAAAAAAACAAATAGCACGTAAATTAAAGACAAAATGAACTCAAGTACCTTGAGCAAATTGTGCGCAAGGACAATTAAAAGACAGCAGCACAGCTCTATAATACGTGCTTATTAATAAGTCTTATGTGGTTGGGAGCTGTATAACCTGCCCTTCGCAGAAGAATGTTAAGTTGGTGGATCCAATGTGTAACCAATACACATATTTGTGTGCTGGGTGCTAAAAGCCAGCCTAGGAACCAAGAGGAACCAAGCAAACACAAACCATTTTCAAGATCTGCTCATGTTGGTACGGCACTTTCTATCACTGGTCTGGTGACAGCAAATAGATCAGGGGCAGCCATTAACCTTTAAAAATGTCTGTATAATTCAGTGTTTGAGCGACATAAGCACAGTCACTGAGAGAGGATTTAGTGTGAAATGGTTCATTATAGAGACACATTTACCATTAGTGGTAAATGGAACAAAAAGTCCCAATGTCACAAATACAGATATTTTCTTTACCATTCAAAAGCAGTACAGTTTTAAAGCAACATGAAGTTTAATAAGCAAATTAAAATAAAAAAGCTTGATACACTTGAAAGGGGCCAGCTTTCTCCAAGCTCTTGTTGCCATGGTACTTTCCTGTTCTTCTTATTAAAGACTTTATTCACTAATAAGCCCCAGCACTAAGGCTGGTCAAACTGATTGTAGGTGGTAAAATGTCTACATTTGTGAATCTAGGGACACCTCTTACTCGCTCGTCTCTTCTGGTGTTGGAGTTCTCCTGAGGTAAACAGACTTCAATCTGGAACCTTGAAACCTTGTTAGAGTAGTAGATGTTTCTGCAGTGTTTACACAGTTTTATAATTTACAGTGACCATTCGAGGTAGGTGGGGAACCCCGTTCCTAATGAGTTTGAGTACCTGGGAAAGTGTGAAGAAAATCGGTTGCGGACTATTCTGGGTCTGAGGGAAGCTGGAAGCCTTCAGTCCGACAGTCTTCTTTGTCAGATGATTCCAGTTACTGCAGCAGCCAAATATCCAGCAAAACAAAACAATACATTCAGTCCTAGTGTGTCCTAGTACACAAAACATTTCAGCAGTACATTTAGTAGAGAATGCTTGACAATGGCTAAAAGGTTTTCTTTGAGTGATACCCACATGACCACAAAAAAAACCAAATGTCAGTGTTTACAGCAATCTGTGTTGCACAAGTTTGGAGAAAAGACGATGTAGTCAGTTATACCTCATTACGTTTTGGTTTTGTAACATTTTCACACTCTCCTGTGGTTAATGTTAATAAAGGCTGCACAGTATATCATCTGGTAATTGTTATTGCAGTATCTCTCCTATATGTGTTTTAGACAGGGTGACTAGTTACATATCCATGTGGGTGTTACTGGGTCTTCCGATTAATCAAGGTCTTTGTGTAATCCAATGAAATTTGTTTTGGTTCATATTTAACTACTAAAGAACCTGAGGTGTTTTAACTGGCCCATATTTTCCTTTTATTTTTTGAATCCCATTAGTGCATTTACATACTTTAAGCCTTTTAAACTTCCAGACAATGGATGATATGAGTCCTTTTTACAATTAAAAACATCTCAATATGTAGCATTATAATCGCACAATCCTACTATGCTAACCATATTGTGCAGCCTTAATATTGATGCTGTTTTGTAATGTATTAAATGTTGTAAATGGCCAGGTTGTGGTCAGCGTTCCTATGAAAGCTTTAAATCTGACAGAGTTAAGGACTGGAGCGGTGTAGTTCCCCAGGCAGGGAATGAAACCCCAGACTGTTGCAGAGTCACTCACTAGACTATGTTGACTTGTACCACTCCCTCATATGTAGCCGCAGAGGAGCTGAAAGGGTCTTTGCCATACAATCACTGATCAGACTGAGCCAAGGACGATGTGCCAGAAATAAAAACAAACCAGTTAAATGTGAGTGTGAATGCGCTGGTGTTTTTTCAGAATACTCTCCTGATTAAAAGTTTTCCCACACAATAGGCACTCATACGGTCTCTCTCCTGTGTGAATGCGTTGGTGTCCTCGGAGGTTGCCTCTGTGGCTAAAACTCTTGCCACAGTGTGGGCAGTCATACGGCTTCACCCCCGTGTGAGTGCGCTGGTGTAGCTGGAGTGTACTCTGCTGAGTAAAGCTCTTCCCACATTCCGTGCAGTAGTACGGCTTCTCTCCTGTGTGAGTACGCTGATGCAGCTGGAGGGTGCTCTGCTGAGTAAAGCTCTTCCCACAGTCTATGCAGAAGTGTGGCTTCTCTCCTGTGTGGGTGCGCTGGTGCAGCTGGAGGGTGCTCTGCTGAGTAAAGCTCTTCCCACACTCTACACAGTAGTATGGCTTCTCTCCTGTGTGAATGCGCTGGTGCTGCAGAAGATGACTCTGCCGGGTAAAACACTTCCCACAGTCTGAGCAGCCGTACGGCTTCTCTCCCGTGTGAATGCGCTGGTGTCGCTGGAGAGTGCTGTGTTGAGTAAAGCGCTTCCCACACTGCGAGCAGTCGTACGGCTTCTCTCCCGTGTGAGTGAGCTGGTGTCGCTGGAGACTACCCTGCTGGGTGAAACTCTTCCCACACAGTCGGCAGTCATACGGCCTCTCTCCTGTGTGAGTGTACTGGTGCTGCTGGAGATGACTCTGCTCAGCAAAACTCTTCCCACACTGTGGACAGAAGTGGGTTCTCTCCTTGCTCATGTCTTTCTGAATTTATCAGCAAGAAGGGTTAAGGGATGCTGTTTAGTTCTGGAGGGGAGAGGGGAAAATGCAACCCAAATTCGATTAGATTTTTTTTTTATGTCAACACATTTTTATATGTAAATATATAATAATAGACATTGTCATAATAAATACGTTATGGCAATTTCACTGGAGAAAACCCACAAATGATCTGTGAAGTAAAAGCATAACCAACAAGGTTCACCAAGGCTGAAATTTTGCCACTTATTCATTATGTGACATTCTTTTAGGCTAAACATGCTGGTGTGGTGGTGCGAAAGCAAAAACCCTCAAGAACAAAGATAAATGTAAACATTTTACTTAAAATTATTGTTTTCTTCACATTACAGGTTACATACTATGCTCAATCAATATGAAACATATACAATTCAGCAAGTTCAGTCATATTTTATATGGAACTGCAATGTTTACACTCTTTCACTTGCAATAAAGAAATATTGCACTATGATACAAGATTTTAAAAACATTTCTCTCACAAAAAAAAATAAATTAGATGGGCAAACAATCATTCAGCACAGTTGTGTTTGAAAAGTAAATAAAATGGTTATATTTGTAACAGAGAATTTATCCCTGGATCCTTTCACTGCTTTGCGTTAAGTCTTTAATACACCATTTCACATCAAAACCTTTTGAACGATGCAGAGTTTTTTTATTTGATGGTCTGTTCAAGCTTGGAAAACACGTATTTGCAAACTTTTGCAAGATTTAAGACATTAAATCTTGCCGGCCCAACTGGTACTCTTATAAAGGCACGACTTAGATAAGTGGAAAATTTCAGGTAAAAGGTGTTTGACGTGAAGTTCCAACCCACACTATTTTTGAGTCCAAATGAGGGGAATTCACGCAGACTGCACGCACATTTAACCTAAACACAACACAACACAACAGCTTCCAGTCTTTGCCTCAATCCAGTACACATTCAATGAAAAAGACACTTTCCCTCGAATACCATCCATTTAAAATGCTTTTGTTTACATCTCCAAACCAAACCCCTGTACGTCCTTATACCATGCCCGAACCGCAGTCGCCCAAACAAAGGTTCCGCCTCCAAATACACCAGCATATAAAGATTTCTCCTGTCTTAATAATAATATTATCAAGCTAAAAAAAAAAACAGCGTTTACAGCTTACGATTACAGTTCACTATTTCATCCCTCACAAAAATGTAAATAAAAAACACACCTTGCTAAATCGTTACTGAACTGAGCAGATTTATTCAAAATCCGACCCTTTCTCTTCACCAACGCGTTTTCCAATTAATTTATTTAACGAGAATAGCGAAATGCAAACCACTCGGGAGAGAAATGCAGAAACGACCGTGACAACTATATAAACACAGCAAGATAAAGACGATCCCATCTATTTTTTTGTGATCGCAAATACAACCAGCTGCTTTGATTCATCCTCACCTTCGCTTCCTCACCAAAAACCCATTTTCACCAAAAACAACCCCTTTCGCTTCATCCCCAGTTCAGCCGCTGTGTGAGAGCCCCCTCACCCTCCACCCCCCGTCCTGGTCTGTTCCATCGGGCTGGGGCTTCTGGATGCTCACCTGCTTGAAAACTTCACTTTAATACGAGCAGGCGCAGCCAACACTGTCTCTGTTCAATCCCGTTATATTTCATTGTCGTTAAAGCTGAAGATAGCTCAATTTTCTCAATTTTCTCCTTCTAATTCTCGGTTCCACCTTAAAAGATTCTACAGTTCCATAACACAGCCTGCACAGGCCGCAGTGCGATTACGGGACCATTTAAGGTGGAAAAGACAAATCTGATAACAGGTTTTGTGCATAAGAAGCCAATCAGAGCCTGCGTAAAAGACACATTTTCTTCTGCCTGAAATGTTAAACTGCCCGTGTGCTACATGATTTTTTCCCCCGATTAAATATTTGTCTTAAATCTTTAAGACTGAGATGGATGGATGGATAAATATGGCTCTGTGGTTACAGTATTGTAGATGAATGAATGGTAGGGTGGATGGGTAGCAGATGGCTCTGTTGAAGGACTGATGGATAGATGGTGGTCGGATAGATGGATGGAAGGATGGATGGATGAATAGACAAATGCATGGATGGATGGTAGATGTATGTGTTGAAGGATGGATGGATTAAATGATGGAAGGATGGATGGATAGATAAAGGGTTGAAGGATGGAAAATAGATGGGAAGTTGGATGGATGATGGATGGATGGGGTTAAGGGTGGAAGGTAGATGGTGGTGGGATGGATGGAGGGATTGGTGATGGAGGCACAGATGGACGGATGGGTTAAAGATGAATGGATTGTTGGTGGTTGGATGTATGTAGGGCTGAAATTATCGAAAATTGTTGGAATTGAGTATTCTGACGATTTTTCCATCGATTAATCGAATAAAATCCTACTTTTGTGTTTTTAAACAACTATCAATAGTGGGTTATGCAACATGAAAGGCCTTAAAATGAGCAGCAATTGGCTGTTATTCCTCACAAAAAAGGTTT
>JBBJLR010016267.1:0-13402 GCA_037577145.1 Brachypetersius gabonensis
AGAGAGAACCAGAGATTAGTTTTCTTTGAATTATTCAGGTTCTGTAAACGCTGCAGCATTTCTCTTATTCTGAGGTTAAACCTTTAAAATGACGCTTTAAAGAACAATATTTTTATTTGGAAATGAGGAGAAATGTTGTCAGCAGTTCTTAAAAACGAAGGCAGAGCTGCTCAGTTCAGTATCTATAAAAGATGAGAAACTGAACAATTTTGTGTTGGTCTCTAATTTTTTTTCCAGAGCTGTATACATATATTTACATATGGATTAACTAAGTACTGTATGCTTGTTTATTTGACTGACAGATTGCTGTGGAGGGCCAACAGTGGTGGACACTTATCTGGGACAGAATGTCACTCTCACCTGTAATCACCCAGAGGAGTTTGAAAAAGCCTCCAAACTCTTCAAAATGAATCACAGCTCCATTTTCAATGAGATCCTTGACACTGGAGCCGACCCTAAAATAGTCCAGAATGACAGGATCTCTGAAGACAGAAGGTCTACAGTTCTCAGGGTGAGAATCAGGGATGTGAGAGAAGATGATGCAGGGGTTTATTCCTGCATGGTGTGGGAAGAAGGGGAATCAGTCAGCTATCACTCCCTCTACAATGAGATCCATCTCCAGGTTTCTGGTGAGACGTGTCATTTTAGCTCTACAGAACTCTCTTGTGTTTGCTTTATTACTGAAAACATGACTGTTGGTTTTTGATAAAGTCAAAGTAAAAAACGTCAGTTATATACATGAATATTGGCTCCAGATTTTACAAAAAGACAGATAGAATAGACAGATACGAATGAGCCATACATATCAACTCTAAACTAGAAGAACAAATGTGTAACATGTTTTAAATGGGCAAATGATCAACCGCGGTTCAATGTAAAGATACAGTCAATCTATGAAAATACAGAAATGTCTATAAAATACATGAAAATGAGACGGTATTCTAGTAAAAGTGTAACCTGGATGTATTTTGTGCTTGTAGCTGCATGTGCATCATTAAGAGTAATGTGTAACGTGCAAAGTAAGGAAAGTTGTGTCGGTTCACAGTTCAGGTCTTTGTGCTGGAGGGGTGTGGGGGGTCAGTATGTTGAGGAGTCAGTCTGATGCTGCAATACCAGAACCCTGGTGTTCTTTACTGTCTCTACCATGGAGCCAGTGCTACTGAGTGGCGTGTGACTGGCACAAGTTTTTCTGAAGTCAACCTTCAGTCATTTTGTTGGTTTTGTCCACATTCAGAGACAGTTTGGTCTCATGGCACCAGGCAGTCGGCTGCTGAAGCTTATCTCTGCACACCCACTTGTCATTGTGGCTGATAAGCTTGGTGACGTGTTGATGTGGTTTGAACTGTACTTTCTCAGTTCTCTATAAGCGTCAGAATAAAAAAAGAGCGGAGGAACTGTTATGTCCAGCAAGGGAGGCTAAGAAAGTGAAGAAAAGGAAGTAAAGTGGGAAATACACCCCTGGGTGTCCACCAGGAGTGACCCAGGGGGCAAAAGGAACTCCACACTGTTTTAGTTCTTAAGGTCAGTGTGGTTTTGGCCCACTGGTCTGTATAGGGATGATAAAAGTCCTTGAGGGACAGAAGTCTTAACTGGGAAAATCTCATTTCAAGACACGCTTCTATGATCATGTAATAATGAATGAACTTTACATTCTTGTATATAATATGTCCAATAATTATATTTCAAAGATCACATAATAAAAGTCCCTGAATTCTTCATCCACCTTCTCTTTCAACCTTTAAACTGCTTCTTTCACACATTTTAACTGGTCGGAAGATTTATCAGGTGAAGAATTGGATCTTACTGAAGAACTAGACTTAATGAAGGTGGACAAACTGTGTTTTTCAGTTCCAGGTTCCTCCATCATCGTCATCACTGTGTGTGTCTGTGTGACTCTGCTGTTGCTGATTGGAGGATTAATGCTGGTCTTCTATTTTGTGAAACGCAAGCAGAGACAAGGTACTACATGCAACACAAATACACACACACACACACACACACACACACACATACACACACACACACACACTCCTGCTCCTTTTCCACCTGCTTGTGTTGTTTTATTTAAAACCTTGATTGTTGTTCATTCTAAATCCTGAAAGGCACCACTCCTTCATCCAGAATGAAGCTTAAAGACAATAAACAGGTAAGTCATTGTGTGTGTGTCATTGTTTACCCTGTTTTTAGTCTTGCAATAAAATCTTATCACATCAAATGTTTTTGATGCTTCATTGCTCTTTTAAAAACAGCAAGCATTGACCAAAAGCCTGAACACAATTAACGTTTAACTGAGCTCCCCCTAGTGGCCACATGCTGCATGCGCAAAAACAGTTTACTGACCTGATTCTGAAACGTTAGTGTTAACGGTGTGTTTCTCTCAGGCTCCCACTGGGGTTCGTAACTACGAAGAGATGAGAAGAGATGGGGCTGAAGCTTCATCATCCACTAAGAGCTCCAGGGCAGTTAACCACTCCACCCCACGGCCATCCAAAGACCAAGACCCCACTTACACCACTGTGAGCTTCCAGAGGAACCCGACTTCACCCACCAACACCACAGTGGCCTTCAGCCTGGAGGAACCTGCCACTGAATACGCCTCTCTCAAACCCCGTACAGGACTAGAACAGCTTTAAAGGGCACGTATCATGGAAAAACCTTTCCTACTTGAAGGAATAAATGAAGGAATACTGTTTACTCCAATCCCCACCCACTCTCTGACCCACCGGGTCAAAACAGTCCATTCTGAATTCATTGCTTTTATTATTTTACTTAAATGTATGTACATCTGCGCATTCAGCACATCAAACTGGACGTGTCCGTTGAGTTTTAATTAGTGTTACATCCAGGACTGCTTTTCACAAGCACAAGTTTGAAAAGTCATAGGGATCTCATTGGGTCTTAAGTGTCGTTAATTATGGTTCCTTTCAATTGTTTTAATTTTATTATTTTACATACAGTCTATTTTGTGCGCATTTTCAAATGAGGAAATTTAAACAAAAATGGATAAGAATAAATGCTCTTGCCTCACTTTTTTCAAAAATGATGTTTTGCATTCTGGCCACTAGGTGGCGATGGTGAGCTACATGTTACCATGTTACACTTTTACACCAACAAAGGGAGCTAAATGTCTATTTTTACAGAAGAAGAGGTAGAAAGGAAAAGCGGAAAAAAGCAGATCTCAGATCAGACCGCAAGGCCGAGGAATGATTTTTTTAGCCATGACCTCTGAGCTCCTGTGACTCTGAAGTCTGAAATCTGCAAATCAGACAAATATAGACTGTCCCTGTTGACCAGAACGATGAGAGCTTTTCTTGTCACGTTTCTTATCAGAGGCACTGATCTGTAACTGGACCTGCAGGATCAGACTCTGTTTAACAGACTCATTCTTCATTATAAATCTAGAATTATAGTCAGTTTATTATTGAGGGAATCTTTCGCTCGTGACTTATTTTGATAATATAGACTGTGTCCACCAGGTGGCAGTACTTCCAGAAATGCTCCATGTAAGCAAACCATAATAAAGACCAAAGTGGAATTGGAGACAACTAGCAATTTAAAGGCAATCCCTTAAAACAGGCCTATTCAACTAGCAGCCCGCGGGCCAGATTCAGCCCTTTTGATTTTTTTATGACCCGCCAGACTGTCAGGAAATCAGTGAGTGTTTCATGTGATTTAATAAAGCAATGGGATCTGGATGATGATTGGCTGGTAGTCCCCCGCTACGTTCGCCAAGATTAGCCAATCCGAGCACAGAAGTTGCCACATTATTAGCCAATCGCAGCCGAAAGAGGCGGGATTTGTCAGAAAATGGGTGTGTTACCTAGCTGCTGGTAACGAAAGAGAATCCGGCCACACACACACACACACACACACACACACACACACACACACACACACACACACACACACACACAGCGAGGGACAATCTGTGTAGTTTTAGCTCGTGATGTATCTACTTTAACGACTTTAACGGTCAGAGTTCTCGTTTAGACCCGTTGCTAGACCCCCCACCTCCCCACCCCCATAAACGGACCTGGCGCAAAATCACGTTAGCACCCCCGCATGGACAGCACGA
The DNA here is from genome assembly GCA_037577145.1 of Brachypetersius gabonensis. Classification (NCBI taxonomy): domain Eukaryota; kingdom Metazoa; phylum Chordata; class Actinopteri; order Characiformes; family Alestidae; genus Brachypetersius; species Brachypetersius gabonensis. The sequence goes on from JBBJLR010016267.1 coordinate 4,076, forward strand.
TAACCTGTGGCCCCCGAACCCCCAGTGACTTTCGTATCCGGCCCACTTGCTATTGTAGTTGAACAGCCCTGCCTTAAGATAAAAACGTTTGACAAAAGTAATGTGGTCACAAAAAGGGTTTTCTTGTTTAAACACCAAATCATTCAGCTGTGGGACAGACATAGCTACAGCAATTCAGCGACAGAGACTTCCTGTTGGGACACCAGAACCAGTACTGCACCAGAGCAATAAAGAGATCTAGAGGGCGTTGACAGCTTTATTGGGGTCATCAGGTGGGCACCCTCCTTCCCTGGTGTTTTGATGATGGACCCACTACATCTCCATAGGGCTCATCAGCAACGGCTGGTGTCCCAGGAGCTTCTGAGCCATTGTTGTTACTTTGGGGCCAGGAATTAACCCCTTAAAAAGCCTTGGACATATAAAACTGAAATCTTGGAACATTACATTTCCATTCTTCCTTCCAGCAGGACCACACATCCTTCAAGCCTATGGACACCAATGGCCAAAAATGGGTTTGTCAGAACGATCCCATCACTCAAAATCTACCTCAGCTGTGAAACAGGAAGTCACACTTACAGCATTTCAGTACCACGGACAGTGACTATCAGCTATCAGCACCAGCACTGAAAGAGGCATCAGCATCATGATCTAATTTTACTGGTTTCATTCACCAACAGGAAATTAATCAAAACAAAAAGTGAAGTATAATCAATCAAAGTAATAAACCTTTTTTATTAGAATTGTCAGGCAACTCTGGGACTGTGATGGATAGAATCATATAGAAAAGCCACAAAGCCTCTGCAGGTAAGTGTCTGTTCTGTCAGACACTGGCTGTAGGAAGAGCAAGATTGCACAAGGTGTGCAGAGTGTGCAAATATTGCACAGTATGGTTTATTTATCAGTCTAGTGAAGTTTCTCCACAACTCCACCCATGAGTGAGGTCTCAGTTCCATCAGTGTAGGCACTTCAGGTTTATGCGTGGAACCAGTTGTTAACCAGGCCTCAATAATAAACTAAACCAGCCAGCCTCATTAATACAGTCAAGTCATAAATATGACAATCCCTCATTTCTACCTTAACAAATATTTAGGTACAAGTATTTGATTTCTGACGGTTGGCGAACACTTACGAGTCCTTTGATACAGACTCTGGCATCATTAGAATAAAATCAAGACAACTTGGTGAAACAGAATCATTTATTTACAGAATCAGCACAAAATCCAAATCAAGCAATCAGACAAACATCAATGATGTCAGTGTTAGCACAAACATGTTGATATTGTGTTGTGTAATAAAATCAGTAAATAAACTGTAATTGTGTATGAAAATGTGTCTCTGTATGTAAGGCATGTTGTTAACACTTTAAACATCAGTACAAGATGTAACTTAACCAGAAGAACTTCGGTTGTTAACCCAACCTTAAATCCTCTCCCACCAGTGTTAATACTGGGCTCCAGCAGGACCAGACATCCTTCAAGTCTATGGATGTGACAATCCAATCACTCAAACTCTACCTCAGCTGAGAAACAGGCATCCACATTTTCAGCATTTCAGCACCATGGAAACGAATCAAAACATAAGAACATAAAGTCAAATCGATTCAAAAAAGTTATGAAAAGACTTCCCCACTGCACCTGAGAACCAAAAGCAAGTCTTCATTTAACTTTGTATTAAAAATGAGAGGCAAAGCAACATTAGAGTCCCAACATTAGCTTTTACATTAACAGAGTCTAAAGCAGAAGATCCAACATGAGAAGTATGTTCTACATCAATTAATCTTCAGACGACGGATTGTTAACACAGAGTTCCTCAACTTTAATCCTTTTCCCACCAGTACGGAAAAAAACGAAGTAATGTGAGAAGTGCTGGGAATCTGAATTGTCACAGTGACAGCACTGTATAATAAAAATTACTACATAAACACGTCATATTAAAGGTTAAAGGTAATGGATAACCTCTCACTGCTAAGAAGACAAACATTATTTAGAAATGTAGAATATACAACAGCAAAGAATCTTAAAAAAATCAACCAATAAAGCGCCTCAGGTTACAAATTATATAGATATGCTTTAAACCCTGCTTACATATTTTTGCTTTGTGAACCTTAAAGCCCAGGATTCCATGAGAAAATCGTTTTTCTCTACAAAAAGAAAACTGAATTTTTGACTGATCTGCTTTGTAAAATAGTCCAACTATATCTGGGACTGAACTCCAGATTCACATGAATTAAACGGAATGACTGGTGTTTTTAAACATGTTCTCATAGACCGAATCTGACTGACTGGTTCTGGGGTCTAAATTCCGGTAGACTGGATCCGAGTTGGGTTCTGGGCTCTTGTAGATTAGACCCATACTGATACTGGCTTTATTTCTACGTGGACCATGTTCTTCACCATCACCAGCCTGAAATCAGCAAAAACACATGAAAGAGTGAACCAATGTTCTTTGTACAGAAACCAATGTTCTTTCGTGGCTATTTTAATTCATCAACTGATACCATTGTTACTCACCGTTGTACCTTTATGAGATCGCTGTTCTGCAGGAGCCGATTCTGTGGAAACATCGGAAAAAGTCAGACAGACAAATTCATGCCTTTTCCACTACTGTCCACTAGAGGGAGCCTGGAGCACTAACTGTGAGAGTGAAGAGTGTTGCGCTTTAATTTACACACCCTGAACTGCACATTTCCTCAGTTTGTAGAAGATCAGAGCTGATCCTCCAATCAGCAACAGAGTCACACAGACACACACGGTGATGATGGCAGGGGAACCTGGAAATGAAAGAAAGAAAGAACAAACACGTCTTCACACGGAAACACTTCTTTACATTTCACATTTATTTAAACCCCTAGTTCACCAGTTTTGCAGTGTCTTTTCACATTTACACTCATGTAACACATTTATATTTGTTTAGTCACATTATATCTCTGAGGAGAAGTGGTCTGCATTTACTGTTAGGTCAAGTCAGCCCGGGTGGGTAGTGTGTGGGTAAAATAGCATCAGCTCAGGCGTTTGTGAAGACCACAGAATAATGAGCGACTACAAGAAGTGTTTGTGCATCAGAAGCAAGACGAGAACAGTTGCAGTCAGCTTAACCCTGGCTTCTCTTTTCCATTGTATGCACACACATAGGTCGCGGAAACTAATACCATTACGCTACGCTTGAAGCAGATCATAAAAACCCATGTAGTCTGTCTTGGGGCAGCACTCTCTGACCAGCATGCTGAGAAGAGACCTGCACTATTTGTCTGCAAATATAGTTTTAGAAACCTCTCTGATCTTGAGTCTTGAAACTGTGGAACATGATTTATTCTTCCACAACACCCCTTAGGTCTAAGTCTGGACTATAGTCTGTAATGACTGATGTTCTGATTGGTGTAGGGACTGAACAACAAGCCTTCTGATTGGTCTAAAGGTCTTGTGTTCCTCCTGAAGCCCACAGCACCAGTTTCTGCTTCCTCTTGAAAGTTGCATCACAAACAATACAAAACAACCACAGCGTGTGACGGAGGAACCTGGAGATGAGAGACCAGGCCAAACAGGCCAAGACTAGGCCAAATAAATCTATTCCAGCTCCTGGAGTCCTGCCTGAACACCTTCAACATAAATAGAGAATGAAAGTGGAAGTAATGGACAATGACTGAGGTCTTACTGGAATGTTCTCCATCAGATGAAGCTTCCATTGCTGCTGCAGTTGTGCTCTTGTAGGTCGCCTCTGAGGTTGGTTGCACAGCGGTGCTCGGACACTCTGGCAGTGCAGTTGGTTTTCCTTTAGCATGTTAAAAAGAAACAATATTATGTTTTATTTATTTAAAAATATGATAAATTAAAGGGCTTTCAGAGTTAAGAGAAGTCCTGATCTACTGATAGTTGTGTTTTGTATCCAGGAGACTCTGTATTTTGCAAGTTCACATTTTACTTTTTTTTTTTGCTATGTGTAGAACTATTGAATGCATAAGTAAATCAGGTAAAACATGAATAACAGTAACACTGATTAGTCGCTGACTGATGTGTCAGCAAGTTGTGGGGTTAAAACTCATAGAACGTTTACTCCTGGTTGGGCACCCAACCCTCCATTGGGGCGCTACTCACAGCCAGGCAGAGATATAACGAAGTAAGATCAGCACCCCTCTCCCACTTCATTATATGAGGGCAGGCTATGGCTACATTGTCACACTTGTAATATTCTTGACAAATAAAAACGAGACTAACTGTGTTTTACAAAATAAAAACATTTTCGTAGACTAAAACGAGACGAGACGTTACTTCCTGCACGACAGGGAGGGGAGAAAATTTTTATAGGGACCCTTAGCTCTCCCCCTACAGTATTAAAAATAGTATCGAGTATCGAGTACCTGTCACGATTCCCGCCTGCGACCACTGGGGGTCGCTGTAGGATCAAGGACTTGCCCACACACACACTCACCTGGACTCTGTCTGTCTGTAATCAGTCATTCCCCTGATTCACGTGTACCATATCACCTTTATCTCCTCACTCTCCCACTGTATATATAACAGTTCACTTCAGGCACTCAGCATGAGAGCATACATTCACTTCCCATTGGTCCCGTGTCCTTACCCTCATCTTTACCCTAGTCTAGCCTTTTGTGGTCGGCCACTGTGCCTTGTTTCATTCCTGTGGCGGTAGATGTTTATGTACTAATAAACGTATTGAACGGCTGGATAGTGATGGGCTCATGAAGCTCCGAAGCGCGTATGGAGTATAAGGGGGCGTGGCAGACGAAGCCTCGCTTCTGAGGCGTGAATCCGCGAAGCAGAAAAACACGTGACTGATGACCAACGAAGCCTCGTTCCGTCAGCGCTTCATCCCACGTGTCGCTGTCTGTATAAATGCGGGCGAATCCCGCGGCGCTTCGTGTTTTATTGGACAGTGTATGATCGGTCAAAATTTTCTTTTGTTTTATTTTTTATGGAACTTATATCTCATTCCCACATTTGCAATTTGTATAGTTAAGTAGTATAGTATTAGTGTTATGCCACTTCGCATTGTTATGTTGTGCACGTACTTTGCACAGTCTCCCATTTCACAATATAATACGTTTTTATATGTGCATTTATTTGGTATTTTTTCGTTCATTCTCTCTCTCTCTCTCTCTCTCTCTCTCTCTCTCTCTCTCCCTCCCTCTCTCTGTTATTTTGAATCAACAAAATAAATGTGTCCACACAATAAAAAGGTATAAACAAACATAAAGAGGGTCACATTTTTGTTTTTGTTCAGTGATTGTGTTCAGTGCTTATGTGTGACATTCAGGGGAACCTTTATTGATTTTTGTTGAGGAAAATATTTTTTTTTACTGTATTTGTTCATGAAAAGCTCTAAAATGCCTAAGAATTGATGTATTCTTGTTGTGTACCAGTTGCTTTTGGCACAGCAAACACTTCACCTTAAACCATGGAAATGTAATATGAATATAATTTTGCATGGTGATAAAATCTTATACTAAGAAATAAGTTATAACAGTATACAGCTACATGCCTTATTCTGAGGAACCATTTCAAAACGTTCCCGCATAGGAGAATATTTTTTTCTTGTGTGCTGGTTACACAAAAGAAATATTCTGTCCGATACTCACTCATACACTCTCCTACAAACAGCCCACGAAGCGTTCGGCGGGATTCGACCCCATTTATACAGACAGCGACACTTGGGATGAAAAGCTGACGGAACGAGGCTTCGTTTGTCGTTGGTCACGTGGTTTTCTGCTTAGCCGATACACGCCTGGAAGCGAGGCTTCGTCTGCCACGCCCCCTTTTACTCGATACGCGCTTCGGAGTCTCGGCTTCAGCTAGCCCATCACTACGACTGGAAGTCTACGCTGTTGCCTTCTTTCTGCCTGGACAGAACCGATTATGACAGTACCATCCTTAGTATCGGTATCGAGTTTGAAATGTCAGTATCGTGACAAGCCTAGTGGGACGTGCTGGAAAAACTCCGATCCACAGAGGCCCCACATCACAGCTTACAGGACTTAAAAGGTCTTGGTGCAGATACCACAGCACACCGCCACATGTCATACACATCATCAGGCAGGTGAATTTAATATTATAGCTGATTATTATATTTGCTAAACTGAACAGTGCCCACAGTCTCAGTAAAAGGGAGGAAATGGAAAGGGAGTGAATATAAATGTGTTATTATTTGACAGATATTTTATAGGTGCACCGAAAGTGCAGTATCTCGGTTGAATAGTTGACCTGGATTTAAGCTGTTTACAGGTTTTTAGAAACAGTTGTGGTCTTGAGTACTGATGTACGTTGCTCTGGATAAGAGCGTCAGTTATATGCCGTAAATGTAGATGGAGGGGAAAACAGACTATATTTTTAACAAAGTTTCTTTTACTTATACAAAGGCAGAGAATATTACACTCTATAAATGCACAGCACAGCGTTCAAATACCTTCACATTGGTACTGACTCAGAACTGAACATGATGCTCATGTTTGCAACATAGTTAGAAACACTAATACAACTGATATTCACTTTCCCTACTTTAATAAAGCTCATTGATGCTTGATGAGAAAACAAACTCCTACTGATTTAGACGGGAAGCCTTGGTTAGATGCAAATCATTGCATATTTTGCTGTTATCTCAGATCCTGCAAGACTAAATCCCTTTGCACTATACTGAGTCCCTTCCCTGCTCAAAAATCCCAAGCCCTATAGCCGTCACAGGCTCATGTTCTAACTATCTGTTTAGAAAATCTGTGCATTGCAGGGATTTCTTTGGTTAGCCCGAACACTTCATTCATTCAGTTCAGTTTTCTTCCATTATTCTTTATTGCTTACTGTAAAGCAATCCTTGGTCAATCCTTGAATAAACTACTTCTCATTTTATTGTTTTTTATGGTATAGACTTGACAATAATGGGCCCACACCGAATTATGAATCTTGATTCTTCTCAAGTGAACTTGTGCTTGCCACTGTCACCCCTGGGTTGCTTCTGTAAAGCTTCTTTGTGGCAACAGCTGTTGTGAAAAGTACTTAGTGAGTAACTTTGATATGAGAAGTAAAACCAAGTTTCTGCATGGGCTCAGCAGGACTACCCATTCACAAAACATTGCAGGGAACCTTGTTAAGTCCTTTTGTTTTCTGTTGACTAAAGACATTCAGATGCTCCTTCTGTAGTTGAGTTTTAGAGCAGTGGCCACAAACCTCTGAAGAGATGTTGATGACGTTCATATCTTGAATAACCTTTAGAGTATATAACTCCCAAAGCAAGTGTAAAGTGTGTCTTACCTTTGACTTGAAGATGAACGTCTGAGAAGTAGGAAACATAACGTACTGACGTTTTTCTCCACGCGCCACAAGAATAAACACCTCCATCTTCTTCTCTCACATCACTGATGTTCAAACTGAAGACTTTAGACTTTCCGTCATCAAAGATGGAGAACCTGTTTTTCTGGACTTTCTGAGGGTCTGGATCGTTGGAGATTGTACTTTTAACAGAATCACCAAACTTGGTGAAGTACTTCTTGTTTTGTGTGAACTCCTCAGGATAGTGACATTTCATAGTGACCGTCTCTCCAAGATAGGCCTTCATTTTTTTAATTCCACCACAACAAGCATCTGTCAATCATGAAACATGGGACTACATTAATAACAAAAGAGGATCTTTAAACTGGACTTTATACTCTTAGGACTGTACCAATATTGATCCTTATCCTGTCTATCGATATCGATACTTGTCAGTACACTTATTGGTGCAAAAAATAAAGAGGTCACATGAAAACACGTGAGATGATTCAGCAGTTATTTTGTTGTGATGTTTTGGAGAAATAAGGATCTAAACTGTGTCGAGTTTCTGTTTCTATAATGAGGGAGGATACAAATATTCTGATCAACAGAGCGTCGTTCCGTCCCTCCACTGAACCAACCCAGCAGCCTCTGTTTGAAAATTTCGTAAAATTATTAAAGTTTCTCACCATTCTGAACCATGAGGCTGATGTCCTTTCTCTGTTCAGGTCCAACACCAACTCTGTACACTGCAGTATCCCGTGGGATCAGCGCCCTCATCAGCACTAAGAACTCTCCGTCCATATTTCCATACATTCTGTATCTCCCCTCATTAACAGTGCTGCTTCGAGTCTGATCCTTCATTATATTCTGGCAACCGCTTGGTTCCACCTTGCAAACATATCTGGTATTGTTTAAGTCCCACTGCAGATCAGGGAATATAATAACAGCTCCTCCAGAGTAGCCAAACACATCAGAGCACCACACCGGACCTGCCGATCAACAATGAAACATCTCACACAGTCCAGAACCTCGAGGAATCTTTCATACTCTCAGTCTAGCAGGAAAAACATAACTGTAACACACAGATAACTGCATCTTCTGTCATTTTAGATAAAGTAGAACATCTGACCTGAGATCAGGAAGAGGATGAAGATGGGGAAGATCTTCATCCTGGACTGAAAGTTCTTCATCCTGTAGTCCACAGAAATTCAAATCCACTTTTGCAGACTGAAAAGATGCCAATCTTTATAACTGATCGTCCTTTGTGTGTCTGTTTCTGTCTCTTCTTCTCACTCATGTGGTTTAAACTGCGTTCTCTGCTTCCTCTCAGCTCCTCACATTTCCTGTTTGTTCAATTTTTTGTTTATTATTTTTTGTTTGCTTTTTATAGTGTATTTGCTTTATATAGTGCATAATATGTATTTATTACAATTACATTACTGGATAAACACCCGCCTAATATAGGTCCAACAGAACAGCCCTTTCCCATGAAGGCATGAACTCCACAAGACCTCTGAAGGTGTGCTGTGGTCTCTGCACCAACACGTTACGGTGGAACCGTTAAGTCCTGTAAGTTGTGATGTTTGGTTTTTAAGTGTGTGGTAACCATGGTAAAGGCAGTTTAGGATCTTATTTAGGAAAAAAGCCATTACAGAACAACCGTTCCTGAGTCCATTTTCTTATCCTAACTTCAAATAAGAAAAGTGTGCTAACTGTCCTTCACTGTATGAGATCTACAGTGAAGGATCCTACACTATGTGTTGGGAAGAAGAAAATCTATTTGGCCACAATGCCATCTGGTGGGGTCTGATATATTAGAACACTTTAAGGAAGCCTGTCATTTTACGAAACGACATGTTTCTTCAATGGACTGTAATATAGATACTGCCACAAGAGGGCAGTACGCCACTACTTATGGCAAGGCGCCACGTTGCCCTCTGGCGGTAACATTTATAATGCAGTTGGTTAAAGCAGTCTGCCATGTTAAATAACAGGTGAGTGATGTAATGGCACACAGAAACGTGGGTATATCCGCCTGTATTTGAACGTGTGAGTGCCTGTGTTAGTGGTT
>JBBJLR010016306.1:0-13398 GCA_037577145.1 Brachypetersius gabonensis
CATTAATGGATACATCACTTACTAGCTTGTTAAAAGTTCTTCTGATGATTCACATTATAATTGTAATTATATTAAGCAGCTTTTTATAGGTTAGTAGTGATTAATTTAAATAGCAATTTGAATTTGTTTGGCTAATAAAGTACTCAAATGGTGAATGTACTGTAAATCTATTTGTTAATAAAGTACATTTAGTAATTTTAGGAAATAGTAAGTGGGTGAGAACAGCTGTTTTCCCATTGGTGGAATCAGGTGATTGATTAGGGGGAGGTGATGTTGGTGGAAGGGGAGGAGCTGCCTGTGGAGAGAAGCTCTACACCACTCAGAAGGTCTCAGATGTTTTAGATCTTGTCATCACTCCAGAAAGAGCTTGTGATTCCACCAGATGCACAATCAGAAGTGGCTCTCTGCTCTGCTCTGCTCCAAAAAATGCACCTCTAATCTATTTTTGATGGAAGCATCACTACCTGCTCCATTTCCATCCACCCCCAAGTGTTGTTCTTCTGCTAACAGGAACTGTATGTGTAATTGGGGGTGGATGATCTGAAGATATGAGATTCATTTGAATTCTGTGATAAAATTGAAACTGTGATTTAACTGTAAAAAATTGTGATGTGGTATTGTTGCCATATTGCCCACCCCTAGGTATAATATAGATATGAAATAATTATGAGGAGAAAATGTATTTTTAACAAACAACCACAGATCTTTGATCCATGATGTTAATAACTGGACTTGGACTGAAGTATAGCTGAGTGGGGAATTACAACAAGAAACACCATTAAAGTAGACTAACTACATAGATGCTCAGTTTGGTCATCCTCACATACAGCACTGTGCCAAAATCTTCAGCCACCCCTTGTTTCTTTCTATTTTGCTTTGAATCACCTTGTTGTTGCAAAAATATTATTTTCTTTCTGTCAAACTGTCTTATCTTTGGTATATTGAGCAGATTAAATGAAAGAAATGGAAACAAATATTTTTCTGTGATGGACTGCAAAGTGTCAAAAGACACAAGGAGCCTAGATAAAGCAGCTCCACCCACTCAGCATTCAGCACCACCAGTATACTGATCACCGCCTGATCATCTGGAATCATCTGCTCCAGGTTCTTCACTGGTTCAGGACTTCAGTTAGATGCCCTTTGTTCTGCTTGAATGATTCATTCATGGGTCACTGTGTGTCTTAACCAGCAGAAAGATTCTTCTGAAACATCTTGGAAGTCCTGCAGGAAGCCCGTAGTGTAATGTCTCTGGGTGGCTGCAGTAAAGGCAGCCTTTAAGTTTATTTATTTCAGTTAGTGAGTGTCACGTTTCTGTTTAGTATCAGGGTGGCTGCAGTTAGAGGCCGCCTTTAAGTTCGTTCAGGTGTCAGGGTTAGGGTGTGATCAGCAGGTGCTTTAGTGAAGCTTAATGAGAGCTCAGAGGCACCTGATGATCACACACAGGTGTTTAAGTTGAGAGCGCTCCAGGTTAGAGCTCAGGATAGGAGGGGCATATTAGGAGTGCATGCTTGGCTGCAGTTGTGCTCATTAGGAGCAAAGCATGGCGATCGTGTGATTGGTGGACAAAGGGTTTAAAACCTGGCAGAACCCTAGAGTCGGTGCATGGTCACCAAAAACCAACATTCAACGTCTGAGTCTGAGTCTGAGTCTGAGTCTGAGTCTGAGTCTGAGTCCTGGAGGGAAGGTGAAACTGTAACAAAGTAAAAGAAACCGTATCTTGCATGTAGAGTCAGGAGACTCAGAAACCGTATTTCCCTGTTGGCTGTGCTGGTGAGAGTCGGGTGTGAAGTGAGTTGGGACTGTGTGTGTATGGGAATCTCTTCCTGTCTAGGAGAATCCACAAGGAGTGAGAGCAGACAGCTTCACAGCGATCGGCGGAGAGAAGCAACGGTCGAAAGATGGGTGGCACGTTTTCATGACAGTCTGTTGCATCTTGTGCTCTCTCTCTCTCTCTCTCTCTCTCCTTTCTGTGTACAAAGCAGGAGTGACGAGTGGCGGTGTGAGAGTCCGGACCTTTTAAAGAGGACTGGGAAACATACAGAGGACAGGAAAAGGGTTCCCATCTCAGCACTGGAGACGGTGGTGGACTTTGCAAAGAACAAGACTTGGAGAAGTACCAAGGAGGGGGAAGACTCCTTGGAGTACAGTCACAGTGGTCCTGTGCATTTGTGTTGGACTAAGTGCTTTTGTTACTAATAAACTGTCTCTCTGGAACTCCGCTTTTGTTCTGCTGTGTCTCTCCCCTTCAGACGACATGACACTGAGCTTTTCCTCAAGACTACATTCAAATACAAGAAAGTTTGGGAGCAAATTATGTAGAAATGAAGCTCAAGACTTTTGCACAGTACTGTATGTCTCGTCACCTGTCTAAAGGCCACAGTACAACCAAATATGAAATAATAAACACCATTAAAATGGACCAAACTAAGCATTTATCTTAGTCTATCATTTTTAAATACAGTTCTTTAATATGATGTGTGTGTAAACCCTTAACATTTCAGAATGTGCTACTCACTCTCAAGTCCGTGTATGGAAATTAAGCTGCACAGAAAAACACTCGCTGTTTTTGTGATATAATGCACAACATAGGGTGGCCTATCAACACAGAGCTCATCTGCATATATCAGCCTTAAAGCCACAGAAGCAAAAACATCTAAAACAGCATTAGAGGAGGGTAAATGTAAATTATAATTGCTTTCTGGTACATGAGAAGTGGACCTCAGTGTAATAAAATATTGTAACACTCTACTTTTCTCCAAAAAAGCGAAAGGCGGTTTGAAAGCTTAGTTTGTATGAATGTTTACCCGTGATAACCTTCACTTCCAGTAATAAGTGTTTGAGGTCTTGTTTTCGTATGCAGTGTAAGTCGTGTCAGCGCTCCTTACCCAAACAGCTCATTTACTAGACGGTGGATTTCTCAACATGCACGATTTCACCCTCTTTGAATTCCCCTTCATCTATCTTTAGCCCCTGTTTTGCTTATGTAGATCCATAATTATGCAGGTAAATTAGTTTTGTATACTGTTGATCAATGACCTCATTCTGCATGCTTTGAATATTCAACTGGATCCAACTTTTTTGCATATTTTTGATAAATCGAATGTGCAAGTTAATGCATTTTAACAACACACATGAACAGCCCTGCTGCATCTGTGCCGCAATCGAGACGGGCTTGATTCGATTTCGCAGGGAGCGTCTTTTTCTAAACGCTTGGTTCATGCGGGAGGACTCTAAAAGCAAAACAACTCGAGAGGCGGTAATGGACTAAAAGGTTAGGATCCCATCTGCTGCCGATGAGACAATAACCAGAACATTCATAAAACAACTGTTACAGCTTTCACTTTAAGTAGCATCATCCTTAAACTGTATGACTGGGATTATTGGAGGAGAGTCATTACTGTATTTAAGTACTTTTGTTTATGTATGTATACATTATCAAAGCATTACAATCTTTTATTAGAAACACAGCACTATGCAAAAACTTTTAACTCTTGTGTGTGTAAAATAACATTGCTAGCCACTCAAACTGTTTTATATTTGGCACATTGAGTAAATTAAAAGAAATAAGTGGGAACAAATGTACTTGGACTGGACTGAAGCTCAGCTGAGTGGGGAATTACAACAATAAACACTATTAAAGTAGACTAAAACAACTACATAGATGCTCGGTTTGGTCATGCTTACATACAGCACTGTGCAAAAGTCTTCAGCTACCCCTCATTTCTTTCTATTTTGCTTTGAATCACCTTGTTGTTGCAAAAATATTCAGGGACTGAACTGGAAATGAGTCTTTGAAAGTCCTTCAGGAAGCCTGGAGAACTGTTCCTCAAGACTACATTAAAAATACAAAAATATCTGGATCTTTGGAAGCAATGTATGTAGAAAAGAGAGACTTTTTCATGGTAAGGTAAATTAAATGTGATGTATTTAATTAAGAAACACTATTGTATTTTGAATTATGTAGCACTTTCAGTGAACCACTGGGATGAAGTGGAGGACTAGTGTTGCTGAGTAATGGAGAGAGGAGGAACCACCCTACCCACCCAGAGAGAGAGAGAGAGAGAGAGGGCAGTTATACTGAGTGATGGGGGAGAGGGAGGACCACCCTACCCACCCAGAGAGAGAGAAGACAGTTATACTGAGTCAGGCCTTAAATAACACTCACAGCCTTAAATAACACTTCACCTGTGGTAAAATGTAATACATGCCTTTCCTTTGTCTTATTTTTTTTGGATTTTGGAGGATTGCAATGTGAGAGACGAAGGGACAGAACGGAAAAATGCAATTCAACTTCCCTTCGCTATAATTGTAGACACATAAGAAGCTGATTGTTCCGTTTCTGCAGAAGCCCACTGCTCGCCATGAAGCCATAAAAAGGCCCTGAGTTCTTGCACATATTGTGAGTTCTCAGCTGCATTCTTGTCGGCCGTGACATTGGTGAAATGTTCTTGCGCAGTCTCCTCATAAAACCCTCATTTACAAAGTTTAGCTCCGATTAGTCCATTAGCTAAATTACCTAGCCAAGCAGTTGATTTACAAATGCGTTCCCTTCAATCTCCGGCACAGCATGGGACACCACAAACGGAGAGAGCAACGCACTCGTGCATTTAAATAGCACCGGAGGGAAAGATAACTGGTGGAATGAAGAGATGACTTGAATGAGGAGAAAAAAGAGGAAAAAAAGAAACTACTAATGATATTCACTTCTCTCCCGTACCTTGTAATCTCATTGTGGAGCACATTAAAGGGCGTGTGGGGAGGGGTTTCCGATAAAGTGGCCAGGGGAGTGCAAACTGCTTTTACCTGTAAAGGATAATCAAATTCTAACAACTTTCCCTCATTTTATAATAACTGATGTTAATAAAGACATTCATAATTTACAGTGGAGGTAATTGGAGTCGGACATTCAGCTTTAAAAGCTCCTCATAAAAAGTTATTGTGGTTGTGACACCTGAGACATGGTTCTAGCTTTTGAGTTTTGAGAACTAAACCCATTCATGGTGAAGGGATACATGCAGGGTGTCGTGAGGTAAAATAGTCCCCAAAGAGATTTAGTTCAGATTCACTATTTTACAACATCAACATCCATATAAACACTCAGAGACATGTAGAGCTCCACTGGGGGGTCGATAGTAAATAAAATGTCTGGATTTGTGTTGGAGACGTCTGGTTCCATTCACCAACACTGTAAAGAAATCCAAGTTTCCTCTTAATTCCCAGTGATCCCACAGCCATCTGTGCCATCTCTTTTTCTCTCTGTCTCTCTCTTCCTTTAGTCCTTTCTAATCCTCTACCATTCAAACATTTTGGCACACATTTAACATTTGCATGCTACTTGAAATCACACTCAATATTCTTTGCTGACAAATACATTTACAGTATGTTCACCATTTGAGTTCCTTTATTAGACATAACTTGTTCATTACCCTTTATTCATTACTACTGACGTACAAAACCCGCCTAATATAAATATAATATAATTTTAAATTATAATGTGGATCACCAGACAAGTGTTAAATATTTAAGAATTTATTTATTGTAAATGGCCTCTCGTTACCCACCTGTAGTACCTTCATGGACCACTAGTTGTTAGCTTTAGTATGGAGATATGATTATGTAGGCCAATTAAATTTATGCAATGCTCCTAATCCCTGAACCAGTGAAGAACCAGGAGCAGGTGATTCCAGATGATCAGGCGGTGATCAGTATACTGGTGGTGCTGAATGTTGAGTGGGCGGAGCTCCTTTATCTAGACTCCTTGTATCTTTAGACACTTTGCAGCCTGTCAGTAAAACATTTGTTTCTATTTCTTTCATTTAATCTCCTCAGTATGACAAAGATAAGACTTTGTCTGACACACAGAAACTGTACATTAAAGGCCTTCTGACAGGGCCAAAAAGAGATGAGTCTAAAACAAACACACAAGCTCCTTATTATTAGATCAGGTCTGTGATTCGCCCCCTTGAGGTCTTTGCCGGGGCGACATGTTCTCTGCTTCTTTCTTACCATCTTCATTCTTGCTCTATGGAGAAAGAAAAAGAGAGAGAGAGACAGAGAGAGAGAGAGAGGGGAAACAGATTAAATGCATTAATTCCAGAAGTATAATGGCTCTACTTTCTCTTGGTTCCTTTCCTCAGTTCTCTTTGGGACGGGGACAATGACAGGCCCAGGCGCGCTCGTTTTCGCCATTGACCCTCCATTTGAATAAGTTAATGCAGTCTGCATGTTTGTAGGGTGGTGGTGCGAGGGGGGGGTTAAAAAAAAGTGCCTATCTGTTCCATGCAGAAGGCTCTGGAGAATGCGATTCCTTTTCATGTGTCAGTGTGAAGGTGTCATTCTCCTCGGTGGCGTTTTTTTTTTTTCTTTCTTTCTTTCTTTTTTTTTTTTTTATCAGCACCCCAGCCCCTGACAGCTTCAAGCCGCTTTCTGGAGAATGTTCATAAACATCACCGTGCGGAAGGGAGGGGTACATACGTATTTTTTTCTCAATTCTTCACTTAATCCATTTTTTTGTTATTAGAGGCGATAAAACCACACAATGTGGCCTTTTGTGTCCCGTAAATAAACATTTAGGATTAGCGCAAAGTATCGTGTCGATCCTTTTTTTTTTCAATTTCAAAAGAGCCTAATCTTAAAAATCCCAAACAAAGCTAATCTGACATTCTGACACCTATTTTCCCGAAAGGCCCCATCTAACAAGGGGTGAGGGAAAGGAGCTGACCGGCAAAACTGGCTGAGGAGCGCGGCGAGCAACAATAGCAAGCGCAAGAAGTGTGTGTTTAAGTGTGTGTTGAGGAGAAGGAAACGCACACACTGAAATGACTCACCATTAATGCCTCCGAGAGCCTGAGCCGAATTCCTCAGACGTCTCACCTGCGCGCCGGATAAGGAGATTACTCATTCCCAGGTATTCGCTGGAATATTTCAGGCTCTGGAACGGGTCAGAGATCAGCTGGGCACTGCGATAATAGCATGTGATTCATCATGAGCAATCACGCAATGCACTCGCTGCTAAATGCAAATTAAAATGAATGTCAGCCATCTGTTAAGAAGAGTACACCGCTACCTTAGAGCACTGAATGGACACTTTATTGGAAACACCACTTTGTATTTCTTTCAGTGGCCACTTTATTAGAAACATTTACCATGTGCTCCCAACCAGTGGTCACTTTGTTTCCTATCAATGCCCATTTCATTGGAAACTATTCATTTTGGTTCACTCCAATAGGTTTGTTTTACCCCTTCAGACGATGGAGAAGAACCACTCTCAGACAGAAAATACTTTTACATACACCCTTGTTGACTGTCTCCACGTTAAGGTTCTCATCACATATATAGATTCTCCCTGGTTGAAATCCCCACCCAGCACACAGTGTTTCAAAGCAAAGTATTCTAGCATGTAGCACGACACCCTTCAATCACAGAAAATAGGTTTACTGCTCTACACAACATTCTAGTGCTACAGCGCACAAATAGGTTTTTATCGCAAAAGGGGAGAGACAAAGACAGACATAAAAACACATGCAAACCAAACCTAACAAAACAGTCAATAATGTGAGCAAAGAAAAGAAAAAGAAGAAAGAAAGAAAGAAATATAAAGAAAAACAAACGTATTGGTTGCTGGGCCTTGCTGCCACCACAAGGCCCAACTCTAACCAAAATAAATAAAGAAAGAAAATAACTCAAACCCCTCTGGCAGTGCCCATTGTCCCCTGTCCTTCTGCACCGATCTTGTTGTCCTCCCACTGGCTCCTCTCAGCGTGCTGGAACGACGTCCGTCCATCCCCACCAGTCATCTTTGCCTCAGCGTCCTCCTCTACTCCAACTCAGTGACGGACCTAGGAGCACAAACACAGAGACCTCAGACCAACCTATACCCCTCTCGACAGGCGACCTGCCCACACTCATTGTCGGTAGACTGAGCCACAGTGCTGCTCCTACTCCTTTCACCACAGTAGGGCTTCTGAAAGACAAAACACAAAAAAGTCTCCTAAACCACGTCCCAGCCACCTCACCATGCTCGCCAGCCACTCGAGTCAAACTCGGTACATGAGTCCACTCACACGACCCAGAGATGGGGACTCGAGTCTGAGACTCAGACTCGCACTTAAGTCGCACAAAGAAAGACTTGTGACTTAACTTTAGACTTTCCCTCAATGACTTGAGACTTGACTCGGGTGCTGAGACTCGTGAATGTTCATTTCATGGAATTATTTATTTATATCTTGCACTACTTTTGTCCGAGGTGAACGGTTTTCTGAACGGTTTACTGTGGAGTTTCACATTTAGAGTGGAGATATATTTTTCATATTTAATATTTAGATTTAAGATCATTTAAGGCAAATCCTCCATGTTGGTGAGGTCATATTACACACTGTCCCGCCCCCTGCAAAGCAGCAACCAATTGTAACCACGGGGCGTGGCCAATTAGCATATCTTCTAAATGCTCAGAGCTCAACATTTTTACAGCTCAAAAATTCCAGATTTTGAGTCGCCGCTTGTAAACATTGCCTCTCAAAGACTTGAGACTTGGTGAAAATGACTTGTAAACATCTCTGACAGGACCCCAACGCGGCATGGCTGCTGCTCTTCGGTCGCTCAGGAAAGTCCTCTTTGTCCAAACTTTCCTCCAGAAATGATCCAAGGTGTGTGTGACACCAGCATGGCTTCTCCGGGCTTGAAATAGGCCCCAGGCCCCGCCCTAGCGTGACCCATGATCCCTCGAAATGCCGCCAGACCCAAAATAACAAAAACAGAGAAAAAAAAAAAGAAAACCACACACACACACACACACACACACACACACACAGGAAAACAGGAAAAAGGACACTCCTGTGCCCAGACACAATATGTGCACCATAGTCTGTGTGTATGTGTATGTGAAGGATGTGTGTGGGGGGGGCATTATCAGTGTTCTCTTTTGCTTCAGATTCAGATATTTTGGGCACAAAACTGAACTGTGGTGTCATGTCACACACACTAATGGCCATAGGTTGCAGCTCACGCACACACACACACACACACACACACACACACATACACCTGTGTTAGTTAATGCAGGAGTGTGTGAGCTCCTCTTTAGCCAGTGTAATGGAGTGTATGGGTTTATCTAATGGCTCTGAGCTGCAGAGGGGGAGGTCAGTGTCCCACCGCTGAGCCCCGCCGGGGCAGCCGAACCAAACCTATTAACATGTGGCTCAGCGGGGACTCCGTCACACCTGAAGCTCTTTAGCTGTTCACTCTGTCTCTCTCTTGCCACTCCACTCCATCATGCCAGCCCACAGAGCACTCTGAGAGGGTGTGTGTGTGTGTTTGGGGGAGTCGGGGGGGTTAGGGTCACTGAGGCCGTATAGAAAAGAAACAGGTTTAAAACCTTTAACATCTATTTTTGATGCCTGTGTATAGACTGATTTTTCCACCATGGCATTCTCTCTGCGGATGGATGGATGGATGGATGAATGGATGAATGGATGGATGGATGGATGGATGGATGGATGGATGGATCTGGAGAGGCTTTCATTTAAAGAGGAGTTTCTGTTTGAATGATGCTCTATTGTTTGTCACAGCCTGATATACATTATTTACCATCTCAACAAACATCATACACTCAGATTAGACTCTGAGGGAATAGGCGGCATTCTTTAGCATGCAGGATCGAGTGTTTAGATTTCTCCCAGAGTAAACAGAGCAGGAGAAAATGAGGGTGAGATGAGGTTTCCCAGCCCTTCTGGAGAAAATGAATGGAATTGACCTCATAAAACCCCTGGAATGCTCTCCGGTTTCTCATTAAGATCGAGTGGGAAAATTATCAGGGCGCCAAGACAGCGGAGTCGGCCTCCGTGAGCCGATCCATGTCAGGTGGAACAGGGAGGTCTGAGCTTGCTGTTTATCAGTCTCACTTTCAGCTCATATCGGATGACGAGCAAAAGGCACTCGTCGGTTTGTATCAGTGTTGAATATTGTGCCAGTGTTACTTGCCTTTGCAAGTAAAACCATTTATTATGAAGGTAAATACTAAAAAAATCCTTATAATCAAAATGTTCTCAACGTAGTGAGTTTTCCCTCGCTTGCTGTTAAGGCCAAACCAGTGGTAAAGTACTTAGTAACTGTGTCACATATTGTTTTGGTAAGTTCCAAAATTTCTTTGGATATCTTTATCTACCCTAATTGAGATTGTCTTGACCCAACCCTCATTTCATTATATATATTTTTTTTAATCACCATGTTGGAGCGCAAATACTTCCTCATGCCTGTCCAACTATCTTTTTTGAAATGTTGCAAATGTTTTACTGATAGGCTGCAAAGTGTCTAAAGACACAAGGAGCCTAGATAAAGGAGCTCCACCCACTCAGCCTTCAGCACCACCAGTATACTAATCACCGCCTGATCATCTGGAATCATCTGTTCCTGGTTGTTCACTAGTTCAGGACTTCAGTTAGATGCTCTTTGTTCTGCTTGAATGATTCAGACGTAGGTCACTGTGTGTCTTAACCAACAGACACATTCCTCTGAAACTGGTCCGGTTCAGGGCCTGGACTGGAAATGAGAGGCTTTGCAGGTTTGCCTTAAGGAAGCCTGCAGAACTGTTCCTCATGACCACTTTAACAAACAAGAAAATCTGGACATTTGGACCAATGGGATGTGGCTCAAGACTTTAGCACAGTACATGCTGGAAAAATGAATGTTTCAGAATATATGAGCGGAACCTATTTTAAATTGGGTGTCCTTTCAAAGCCCTTTTAAACATTTTAAAGGCCATCTTCTCAACAACAACATTCTAAAGCCTTTTCCAGCTTTTACTCTCAATTTGCCTTGATCATAGATTAAACAACAGTCATGTAGTGTTAAAATCATTGTTTGGGCATCTTCTGGGATGGCTGTTGCCATGACAACACAGCTGGAAATGCCATCAGACATTCAGTTCTAATTTATCTACAATCAATGCATTTTGAATGTAAAAGTTGAAAAAACAAAACACCCTCAAATTGTATCTGCTGAGAAGATGGCCTACATGGTCACTTTAAAGATGTTAAAAAGGCTTTGATAAGATATTGAGTGTGAAGTTGTTTCTCCATATTATTTATTTAACCTATTATGGGAACATAAATTATGGTAGGTTACTCCAAAGGGATACATCCGCCTAGATGACGGATAACACAAATGATCTTTTTGAATAGCACAAGGAACTTTTCTATTCCAAATAAAGCGTCCCCCACCCCAGGCCAAATCTGAGCTGCTCGACAGCAGGATTGGAAACAGGCTGCAGCTGAGCTGACTGCATCCCTGCTTTCTGATTGGTCGAAATGTCATTGGAACATGGAAAGAGGACACTGTTTTACTGTTTACAAAGACCATGTTGTATCTAAACTGTACTGTTTTGGTGCAGAAATTGTATCATGTTTTAATGTTCCAGTGTAAACTCCTGCAACACAGCTGGCTTCCCTAATCAGGTGGTTCCACAGATCTAAAGGAACCATATTGACTGCATCACTGCTTTCTGATTGGTTGAAATGACATTGCAACATGGAAAGAGGACACTGTTTTTACTATCTTCTCAAAGAACCACAATGGAGACACAAACTAACAACTGAGAAATACAAGCTCGACTATCTGTCTGGGCTAAATTTCAGTGGGAGTTTCTACGATTGAAACAAATTTATCTTTAACGCTGTGAGAAACGTGAAGGAGATCCAGGACGTCACTAACAAGTTCTCTGGGTTCGGATCTCATCACACGGATAAAGAACACAGAGAAAACACTCAACACTCAAACAGGACTAGCAATAATAAAAGACCACAATAACAAAAGCGGCTCTGACAGAAATACTCTCAGCCGGTTCGAATCCATGGACAGGGTTTTGGGACGATCAGCCATAAACTGTGGAGAGAATTTCAGTACCAACTTCAGTACCAGCACAGTACAGTTTAGAACCTGATACAACTTCAGTACCAGCACAGTACAGTTTAGAACCTGATACAACTTCAGTACAGTCACAGTACAGTTTAGAACCCGATCCAACTTGAGTACCAGCACAGTACAGTTTAGAACCCGATACAACTTGAGTACCAGCACAGTACAGTTTAGAACCCGATACAGCTTCAGCAACATCACACTATGGTTCCTGTAGATCTGTGGAAAAGAGCCTTAACAGGCTGAACAAGCTGATTAGGGAAGCCAGCTCTGTCGCAGGAGTTTACTGGGCTGAGACACACTGGAACATTAAAACATGATACAAGTTCTGCACCAAAACAGTGCAGTTTAGGTACAACATGGTTCCTGTAGACCAGTGGAAAAGCACCTAAACTGCCCATCAAAAAATGGGCTACGGACTGTAGCCAGCAAGGTGGGAGAGGTTTCTGATAAAGGGCCCAGTGTGTATGTAGTGTCTCAGATGGCCTTGTTGTTTAAGAGTGAACTGATTACAGAACAGTGGCTCATGTTTGGTATAAAAAAAAGATGGGATGCTTCATCGCTGGAACGATTCTGTACAGTCGGTTTGGGGGGATGGCAATAAAAACCTCATTATTTCCAATTACACCTTCCAGAACATCCATCACCAGGCCTCACCGTAAGGCAACGAGGAAAGGCCATTAAAGAGTGTCATTAAGGCAGTGGGGGGAGGCGGAGGGGGGCAGGGATTGATGGAGGAAGGCAGGAAAATGCCAGGGATGGGCGGATCGATGGCAGATCATCGATACGTCTGATCCCGACGTTTCTGCAAACAGACCTTCTGATTCTCAATGTCTCCTTCTGCAGTCATTATGACAAACGCCGAGGGATTTTTATGCAAAAAAGTGGGTAAGATAAATTAAGATAAACTATCTTGTTTCATCTTCTTTTTCATTCTTTCTCCTCCAACCCCTCCAGTTCTATAAAAACGTATATCTTTGTGTAAATGTAATAATGTCCTTAATGTCAATTATTATTATAATTATTATTAAAGGTAACAATGCTAATAATACTGACAACTATATTTACGCTAATCAACTTTAAAAAAGATTCAGAAATGCAGTTCATAATGATGATGACTGTGGTGATGATGATGATGATGATGATGATGATGATGATGATTATTATTATTATTATTATATTTATTGTTATTGTTGTTATTGTTGTAACAGGCATTGTTGTACAGAAAACAAACATTTGTTCCAGTTATTTATATGTGCTCATATTTTAAAGATTACTGATAATCACAGAACAAAACATCAGCATTAATGGAACTAACGAATAGAACTTTCATGGCTTCACTGCTCTGGTTCGCCCCGTTTCCGTGACCCATTCTGTTTTTATCTTCTTCTTTGATCAGCCCCCCTTATTGTTATTATTATTATTATTATTATTATTATTATTATTATTATTATTATTATTATTATTGTTATTATTATTATTATTATT
>JBBJLR010016326.1:0-13397 GCA_037577145.1 Brachypetersius gabonensis
ATTATAAAAACTTCAGGAGCAACTTTTCCAATTTCCCATATTTATGTAATTCTCAAAACTTTTGGCCACGACTGTACTATACTGTAGCATGTAATAACCCTTGGATAATAACAGTAAAAGAGAACAACCCAGTACATGTATGTATTGTTTGATAAATTCTTTAGAAATTAAGTTAAACCCATCTTGTTCTATCCTTAATATACAGGGATTATCATCTTTCAAACATCAGCACAAACATTCTTGTTTATCATCAATGACACACAATGGCTCAACATCCAGAGGTTATGATATTGGCTTATATTACTTTACTGATGTCCAGCAGATGAGGGGTATAGGTCACTAGGCCAATGGGTGCAGCAGGACCTAACAGGTCAAACAGACCATGGCTTTGACCCCGAGTGAACTCCTCACACAGTTCCAACCTACAACACGATCTGGGAAGCAAGGCTTCAGCGCACGGTGAGAACCCAGCAGGGGGCAGGAACTTAAACTCCCCCTGTCTGCCTCCAAACAGTAGACGCAACCTGTTTATAAAGTAGAAAGAAAAAGTCAGTCAGTCTCATGACAATGACCAGGACATCAAATATGTCTTGGTTGATCCCCTGAATGTCTTTGTAATCATCTTGCCGTTTCTGCCCCAGAATGAGAGAGTAGATAAGACTGCACCTGACTCCAGCTGAGAAGCTGACCACAGGAAACAGTAGCCCATCAGCAGTGAAGTTCTCCAACATGCCCTGCACTGGTTGCCCATTGACCCGGAAGGAAATACAAGGAGCACTGAGGTCAAGGCAACAGCTGATAACATCATCCTCTCTCAGAAGGTGCGGATTGAGCGACCTGACCCTTCGCCCAACACCTCCTGCAAAGGAAAAAGATAACAAGATTAAACTACTATAACTGATATTAACAATTGTAAAATACTTGAGAATGGTCTTATTTGTATTCTGAGGTTAAATTCAATGTATCAAAATCTGATTAAAGTAAAATTATTGTCGTTGCTAGTAAGAAAAGTAAAATCGATGATGATTAAAAACACATTGTTCTCTCTGAATTAGTTGAGTGAACTAATTGAAAGAACTTTTGAAGTTAATGGAGAGTCTGATGAGGATTTAAGTCATAATTAAATTACCATTAAGATGTTATTTATACACTTTGTAACAGAAATCAATAATGTTCCTAGCCATGCAGCATTGGGTCACCAGCAGAGGCAGGTATAGCTGTGTTTTAAGTACCTTTACCAAGTGCACAACCAAGAGTAGCCAGCCAGTCAAAAAATGTAAACCTACAACCTTCTAAATTATAAACCTGTTGGTAAGATTTGGGTTCCGAGCTGACCTGCACCACTAAATCACAATTTGTAAAATACAAATGAAAATTAAGCAAAAGGCTCTGCAACATCTTTTTTGGATACTTCAGGTAACAAGTCTCACCCGTCCATAGATGCAGTCCATCAAATCCATAGGAGCAGAGGTCATCCCCTACTCCATTTGACCCCCACCCATGACCTCCAGTTGGGGAGGGGCGGTACCCTCTGGTGAAGGCCCAACCTACTCTTAAGTGAGTGGGCTCAGCCGTCACAAAAGGCTCCAGCTTCTCCACCACCACCTCATAGTACCACTTCTTGTACTGGGCAGAGTCATCACCCATGCAAAGGTAGATGTTCGGGCGAACACTAAGACAAACAAATGACATTTGTGAGAGATAAACAAACTTGTTTAAAACCTTAAAATATTATAGTTTTCACCAAGTATGTAACAGGGCTAAAACAGTTTAGGGCAACATAAACAGAATTTCTGCACACATTTTTCTTATTTTTATCTTTTTTGTGTCTCAGCCTCAAGGGCAACACTAAAGAAGCAAACTTAAGACACTAAACATTTGGCTGATCAACTGATCAATAGTGGTCACCTGGTGACCTGATTGACTAGTCTTGTCTGCAGCAGTAAGTCTCTCTCTGGAAGCACTGTGTCACAAATCAGGTGCTGATTAGAGCGGACAGCTGTTCCGTGACACACACACAGCGAACTCAGCACATCCAGGATCTAAAGCACACACATCAAAGACTCAGAGAAAGACAAAGCATCATTGTAAAAAACTTGTACAGACCCACACACGCACATACACACACACATACACACACACACAAACAACCTTATGGTTGCGTCCATGTTTATCTAACAGCGAGATGATAGATTTGATATGACCCTCTTTAATGAAGTTCAAGGCCTCTGGACTCTCTGTTAGCACACAGTGCAGAACTTCAAGGATCCCTGAAGCAGCAAGAACAAAAAAAAAGAAAAATACATAAAATATTTAGCGGCATAACTGTGTGACTTCACATGATTTGATATATTTTATTATGTAGTACTTAAAAATTGCTTTGAATATACACCTGTAACCAGAGGAATGGAAGAATTTTACACACCAGTGGAATATGCTTGTAATTTTTTATTACATTATTTTTAAATCTTGAATATTACATACTTTGCTGAACATTATTATAACTGATTCTAACATTTCAAAATTGATAAAGAAAATATCAAATGCATCAGTGTGTTGTTAAACTCCTAATCACCACTTATTAACCTTATTGATTTTGAAGAAAATATCTTAAACTACCCATATACAGTAAACCTCCAGTTTTACGCGGATCGGGACTCGCGGATCCAGTCACACACGTTTTTGATCGTTTTACGCGGAAATATTCAAAACAACGCGGAACCTGCAACTCTCTCTCTCTCTCTTACTCTCTCTCTCTGTAGTTCTCTCTTACTCACTCTCTCGCTCTCTCTCTGTATGTATCTCTCTGTCTCTCTCGCGTGCGTGCGCGATCTTTCTGAGTATCTCTCTCTCTGTCTCTCTCGTGTGTGATCTCTCTCTGTCTCTCTCTCTCTCTTTCTCTCTCTCGCGTGTGCGCGTTCTCTCTGTCTGTCTCTCTCTCTCTCTGTGTCTCTCTTTCTCTCTCTCCCTCTCGCGCGTGCGCGCGCACGCGATCTCTCTCTGTCTCTCTTTCTCTCTCTCTCTTCCTCTCTCTCGCTCTCTCTGTCTCTCTTTTTCTTACTCCCTTTTACTCTCTTTCTCTCTCTCTCGCTCTCTCGTACTCTCTCTCGCTCTCTCTGTACGAGGGTTTACTGTATTAATAAAAATCAACAAATAATAGAATACAGTAATATAGGAATATAGTCCATATATTTGGACTAAATATACTGTATATAAAAACTAATTAAACAGTTAAAATAAACTAATAATCTGATTTTCACTTTTCACATTTAAGATACTCACCAGAGGAAGCCTCCAGTCTCTCCAATCTGTTGACTAGCCAGTCCAGAGAGGCGGAAAACTGGGAGCAGTTTTTCTGGTTGCCTCTAATAAGGGCAGCTATGGAGAAAAGTGAAATAGATTAAGAACACTGTAATTAAGGACACTGTAATTAACATAATAGGATGATATTGTTGTGTTATACTGCATTGGGTCAAAAACAAATTCATTCTTTATGATATGAAACTATACTTTCATGTGAATATTTATTTTTACCTAGAAGTTCATAAAGGGACCCCAGGATGGCCTCCCACGCATCCCCTGCCTCTTTCCCAGCAGTCATGGCAAAATGAGCTGCACTGCTGTATAGATGCAGGTGGTCGATGCAGTCCAGTATTAAGGTAATTATACCCTGAGGGAATGATAACTATGTTTAGCATTCATGGTGGAACTTAAAATATAATTAGTAAAAAAAGATACCACAATAATAAGGTAAATAAATCAGTATTGCAAAATAAATAAATAAATACTGAATTTCACAATTAAGCTAATATCCAGCTGATATATGTATCCAATAGTATATGTATTGCTTAACCAGTTGATACAGGAACTCGATCCAAGAGAAATTTCCAACCAAACTTAAAGACATTGAATACACACACTGCTTCACGTATAAAATCTTCAGCTGTCTAGAATCAAACAGATGGTTAGTAAGGGCAACAAATGGTTGCTAACAAAACCTTACTTCCTATCCTGGAAAACACACACAATTATTTGCTGCAGACGTTACCTCCTGCTGAAAAAGGTTTTGTCTGTTCCTCAGTAATCTGACACAGCTCTGCTTCATCTCATGATCTAGATCATCCTCAGGTGACTGGAAGTAACCAGTTAGATCTTGTAAACTTAGAGACAAAGTCTCTATTGGCAGGTCTGAGGCTGAAATGTTGGCTCTCTCATCCAATCCCCTGGCCAAGCAGAAATTTGTGAAGTAGTTTGAGTAACA
This sequence comes from Brachypetersius gabonensis, assembly GCA_037577145.1. Taxonomy (NCBI): domain Eukaryota; kingdom Metazoa; phylum Chordata; class Actinopteri; order Characiformes; family Alestidae; genus Brachypetersius; species Brachypetersius gabonensis. The sequence continues at coordinate 4,262 of JBBJLR010016326.1, forward strand.
CAGACTGTGTATCAGTTCATTGCTTCTTGTGCCAGTGCAACATCACACAAATTTATTTATGCAAATAAATTCATACACAGATTTAACAAATAGCAAACGTTTGTGTAAGACTTTATATGAAAATGTCCTTAATATTATAGAAGTCATTCAATCAGTTGAAACTTTTGCACTTCACAAAGGAGCAGGAATTTTCCTTTTCTACCTTACAAAGCACGAAAAGAGGAGGGTAGAGCTACGTATGAGACCAGCAGCTTGAGTCTCCTCCCTTTGAGAGCGAGAGAACGTAAGCCCATCGTCCATGTGGCCCTCTGAATGAAGAATGGCCTGGAAGAGATTTGTAGTTTAACACACTTACACACAAAAATTCAAATATATAGAGACCAAGTTAATACATATTTTATAAATTTCTGTAAATCAATCATAAAAACCCAGCGACTAGACATGCACAATAATAAAAATAACAGTCAACTTAAGTTTGGTACACCTAGACTGGTGTGTGTTACCTGTTTATGCAGCACCTTCTCTTTACTCCTCTTCGAGTCACTGGTCTGGTAGGTGAGCCACAAGCAGGTGTCCACATGTTGGATGAAACAGACAGAATCTCCATATTTTACCTCAGGTGCTCCCATCCCCTCTCTTTTATGTGTGATGTTCACATACTCTTGGCTAGCATCCTACAGATATAGGGAGAAACCATGGTTAGGCTTAAAAATCTGGTAAAATGGACAGGAAGGTTTTTCAAAGCAAAAAACAAGACAGTTTACATCAAATCTTCTCTTCCAGTAACAAGCTGTTACTGATTAAAAGTTCAGAATCTTCCACAGTGTTAAACACTGAACAACACAGAGACACACTGAACTAAACAGAGGGAATTAAACACTACACAAACTACACAAAAACTTTATGATCTCACCTTTGCTGTGTGGAGACAGAAAGCAGTGGATCTGATGTCAGCCTGCTCTCTTTCCACTAACTGTAGCCCTCCATTCTGCAACATGCCTAAATATTTCCCTGTAGTTACGTGACGCAAACGGAATGGTTGCCCCCAACGAGCGTGACTCCCACTCCATCTGTGTAAGAACACACACACTGTCTCAGTATCTTTTTTCTCACAATTTTCTCTGTAATTCCACTGATCTCACCAATTCAAGTGAAAGCACCTGTTTCCTCCGAGCCATACAAAGTCAGCCAGCGCATGTTTTGAAATGTCACTGGACAGCATGTGACCATTGTGTCATACATAATCACAGCCACACAGTGTGAACAGCACAAAATTAATCCTCTGTATTTAACCCATTCACCAAGTGATGCGGTGGCCAGACAGGCACACAGCACCCAGGGAGCTGTGTGTGGGGATGGTACCTTACTTAGGGTACCTCAGTAGCTTAGTAGTCTTGAGACTCAAACCCTCGACTTCCTGATCGCAGGGCAAATGCCTTAACCACTAGGCTACCAGCGTGCTTGAATGTGCCAGTTCTGAAAATGGCCACACTAGCTTGAAGTGAACTGACTGATGAGGCAGAGGGAGGGCCAGAAATGCTGTTTTGGACTCCTGGCCACAGGTGGCTATGGCATCACCAGGATGATGGTGATTTCACTTAGATGGTTGAGCCACTCAGGAGTCCAAAACACTCAGGATCTAACATTAACCTAGTGAAATCTGAGTAACAAAGGGCAAGAAAAGCAGCAGCACTTATCAACTGTATACAGCCTCACAGCTGTAGGTAAAATCTAAAGAAGATTTATGGCAGACATGACAGAGCAACATTTGGGGCCAGGGTAAAACTATACAAATTAGAGTTTTCATTGAACTATCACTTCAAATTCTGCAGAGTTGCACGGAGGAACTTACGAGACGCACAGCAACTCAACCCTCCAGAGAGAACGAGCTTGAGATGATGCAGAGCCACCTTCAAAATGAACAGATCTGAAAGGAGTTAGAAAAAGTATGTATATTTGAGAAAGAGTCATAGATGGACATTGCAAACAGGGACAAATGGGACAGGTTTAAGTGATAATGACTGATGATAAAAAAATACTGCAAAAAAAATCTAAATGAATTGAACCAATCAGTTTCTACTGTCTCTGAGTCAATCAGAGTCTATCACTGACCTACGCTCCTCCTCGCCACATCCAGCAGGTGGAATGGTTAGGGACTCATCTGTGTGACCATGCAGCAATCGTAGGGTGTCCCCTCCTCTCAGGTGGCCTGCAGGAACATTTTAGCTTTCACATTTGAAGTGGTGCACTTATTCATCAGTACTATCAGCAAAACACTTCTAAAAAACTACTGTAGCACATGATAAAAATGATTAACCTGAAATTAACATCAAGACATGAAAACCAAAGATGTTGAACCTTAAATCGTAGGCTAAAATTATATTTACTGGGTAATTTAATGGTTTAATTCTGACAATTCTATCTATTATTGCTGGATGCCATTTAAAGCATCACTGTGTTACTGTTAAAACTGATAAAGCACAGGACGATGAATAATGGTGCATGACATAAGGTGGCCTATATAGTCTAACTGTACCTCCGAAAGTTACAGTGAAGGGCTTTCTAATAAAAACGTAACTGAATGCAATTCAGATCACAGCGTTTTGAATTTAACATGGGCAGTTTTTTCCAGTTTTTCCATGGTTGTAAGCTGGTCTGAATTATGATATGTAATTTTTGTTGCAAGGCAGAACAGAAGTACCCTGAGCCTCAACAGTGCCAGAAGAAACCGGGGCCACGCTCCACAAAGTCTGCTGGAAGGCTGCATTCACACTCCCACTAACAGCCACACACACATCTGCACTCCATGAAACGTGCTGGGGGGCATGATTGGTGTTTCAAGAAGAAGCAACAACACATAAAGAGCCAGGAATGAGACAAGAAAGAAACAGCAGGGGATTGATTGCATGTAACTGAATATTTACAGACAATATAAACGGATGCATCAAGTAATTATTAAGTACTTACAGAGAGACAGAATGAACGAGTCAGAAAAAAAAGCAGGATTACTCACTAGGTATCGCTCGGAGGAGATACTGACCAAAATGAGGTCATCTCCCACTCTAACCTTCTCACCTTCTGACCTCTGCTTGGAGGCAGGGTGGACCGTCCACCAACACGCCTCACCTAAGGAACACAGAAAGTCAAGGAACCTGGTATAAATATAAAACAAAGATATAAAAACTTTGTATCTTAATTTTATTTTACCATTTTATCATTTAAAAAACTCTGACCTTTGTGTTGTGTGAAAGCTTCACATAACAAACATCGATAAAAATCCTATAGCCCTGTATTTTTATTGCTGTAAATTATTACTGCATTTACCCTGCTTATAGGTATTTTTAGGCATTTTTGTACCACATCACAAACTCACAGTTTTTCACTATTCGGTGGTGCTCTTGGAATGTAACTCCCGCGAATGTCGGGGGTTTAATTTATACAGTTACTAAGAGGTGCTAGCCTTCAAAGCCCCCTGTAACGTCACTGCACCTAAAAATTGCACTCAGCAAACTTTATAAGAGTGATTGTCACAATCAAAGCTTTACCTGTCACGTATTTCTGCAGACCAACATCAAATGCCAGTTTATCAGCGGAAAGTGTAGAGGAGGTCAGACAGGTCAGATACTAGAACAGGGAAAGGTCATATCAGCTGCAGTTCTAATCACAAATCAAAATGCACTAAAATACAGAGATGAAGCCACCATTGTCCAGTAGTCAATTAAAATGTAATAAACAACATTTGTGATGAACCGTACCATGTCACTGTATGCATGTCTCAGCAGCAGCGCCTGGCCATACAGGAGAGTCCGACAACCAGCAGCCTCTGAAGCCTGAGGTAAAATGACAGTGCATAACATGACTGTAACCTTATGGGATAGTGACAACAAATTACTGCAACACAGATCTTACAGACAACATCTGGCTGATTTGTTCCTTCAATTCATTGTCATCTGAATATGTGCTGACACTAGTACACAGTTTCCTCAGATATATTAGATCAGCCAAAATATGTTAGATGTCCAACTTTTGGATGTTGTTTGAGTGGATTTAGACAGGTTTTGGTTATGTATTTTTTCATTACCAAAAATGTCTTGGCTGATAATTTACATTTGGGGTAAGCAGTGATTGATTTTTCATTCTGGCAATTTCCTTAGCAATTCCTATCTTGAACTGGTGTAGAGCATCCCATCTAATACACAATTTGTACTAGCAAACCCATAGCGCTTCTTTAGTTACCTCTTTCTCTTATATTTGATCCATTTGATTCTACAACGGCTCTATGATCAGGAACTGATGGTGAATGTAGTAGAGGAACAGATTTTGTAAAAGATGTTTATGGCTACAGTCTGTAATTATACATCTAAAAGGTAGGTGGATAAAGTGTGCAGTTCAAGATAGGATTTTTAAATAGAGTGGACAGTTGGTGTAATGTTACAGAAAGAATTCATCAAATATTCACTTCAGTCTGTAGATCCTCGTGGTTGGCAAGCATTTCCTGCAGAGCTCGGACAGACACACATCGGTCCAGCACAAACACACACAGAGATAGGTCTGCTGGAACATTCTGAAGGAACACACATTAAAACGTTAAAACATCCTGGATGTTACTCTCAGCATAGATCAGTAAAGTGCGTGCAGAAGATATAGAATGCATTATTGGTGTTCTTATAGAATGAGATCTACGTTGGATTTTAAATATGGATTTTACACCTGATAAATAACTGTACTGGCGCCCTCTTGTTAGCTGATTTCTCAGATAATTAATCACGCGAAATCATATTGTTATACACAAAATTCAATAAATTATTATTGCAGCCTTTTTTTTTTTAAGTACTGCTTTATGAACTGCAGTGGGGCAGCTGGTTGGCTAGTGGTTAGGGCGTTCGCCCTCCAAACAGGAAGTTGTAGGTTAAATTCCCAAGAATCGAATCGAAGCTAAGCACCACTGAGGTACCCTGGGCAAGCTCCCGTCCCCACACTCTGCTCCCTGGGCACTGTGTTCCTGGCTGCCTCCTGCTTCACTTGGTGAATGGGTTAAATGGAGAGAAAGAATTTTGTGCTGTTCACACTGTGTGCTGTGGTGCTGTCACGTATGACAGACTGGTCACTTTAACAGAGTTACACAGCTGCAGTACAAATAACTTTAATAGTAATGTAATCAAATCAAATATAAAGCTGTTTGCCCCTACACAGCATTCCTGTTTTATCTACAGAAAAAAGGTTACCCACAGTCCAGAGCATGGGGAAAAACATTATAGGTGCTGCAAACAGAGACCAACTCCATATGAAAGTCTGTGTATCTGAATGTAGTGTCATTAAAGTCCTTGTTGGTGTAATGGTCAGGCATCCCATTACTTTTGTTCATTTAATATGATATGAGAGGTAGAGTACCCACAAGCACAAAAAGTGCAAAAGTCCTCATTTTGAGATCACTGCTTATATCAATATTACTTATACTACTAATCTCCGATTGCAATAACATACTCTAAACTACCAATTGTTTCACTCAACTGTCTTACTTATCTACAGTATATTGCATAGTGTATTTTCACACATTTTTTTTTTACAGATTTTAATTTAGATTTTATTTAGAATTTATAGTTCATATTATTCTTTGTGTCTCTGTGCAACTTTTGTATCTGCAGCACATTTGTATCTATATCGGCGTATCTATATCTATAGTAAATCTATATCTACAGTAAATAATCTGTTAATGCAATAATAACGTATTAATAACATGCATGGGCCAAAAAGTCAAATAGTAAAGTAAAAAGTGATAAATGGATGTCATGTAACTTCGGCTGGACCCTGTACAGCAGATATTTCCTAAAATTTATTTCAGCTCAGGTGTAAATCTCTTACCTTCGAGTTGGAAGTGGACTCTAAGAAGCAGATGCGGCAGCCAAAGCCATCAGCAGCCAAACAAAACTTCTGCTGGAGAGGAACGGCAGAGCAGCATCGCAACACCAGTTCATCCGACTGCACAAAACAAACCAGTGTTACATCAGACCAGAGACATTCATAATTCTAAAGTGCCTCATAAAAAAATCTAATTCACTGATAACCTAGATACAAACAATCAGCCATGACCGGTTTCGGATGATTGATTACATCTGGGGCAAGTAAATTGTGTATTTGTTTTTTGCCTATTGCTTGAAAGAAATGGTTTGCCAAAAAATCTAACTGATACAATTTCCCTTCAATCAAATGTAGATGAACGACCACAACTGTCTGATGTCTGATGTTTGCTTGTTCACTTTTGCACTGTAATTACAAGGCTAATATACCAGAAGTCTAATTGTCAGCTACACTAGTGTTCCAGCTTCAATGTAAGACATGGACACAAACTTCAGACCCAACTATTTTGAGATTAGATAATTATGTAATTCAGATTTTTGGTTAACTTTTGCTCATTTAAAACTGCTCAGCAAAGGACAGAGAGCTGTGCCCCATGCTCCATCTTAAAATTGCTATACTGTGATTAAAAGTCCCACAAATAGGTTTATTCAGGAAAATTGGGGTAGAAGTAATCTTGGTTTGGTTTTTTTTTTTGTTTTACATAGTGGATGGAAACATTAAAAGAATATTCTATATTCTGAATGCTAGGGACAAGGACAGATCATTAAAAAAATAATGCTGCTGTATATTTGCATGTTTCTGTAAACAAGGAGATGCACTGTGATCCATGATGCCCAAAAATTAATTCCTGGTCCACTATTACAGCAGCCTAGATTTTATTTAGACTTGATATTTCATATTATTCTTTGTGTCTCTGTGCAACTTTTGTATCTATTTTGGAATAAAAAATGCAGTTTGGTGTTGTGTAAATCTCAAGAAATTAATACTAATTACCAACAACAATCTGGTTTACTTCTAACAGATGTCCGGCATGGATTTTGTCTTTTTAATTGTATTTTAATAATAGCTTAATCCCTTGCCCGGTTCAAAGCTTTGGATCATAAAGCTGTAACGGAACGACGACTGAAGGTACACCGGAAAACATTACCAATCGTTGTGTGGTTCAACTTGGATCAGTATTAGCCAGACTCTGTGATAAAATATACACCAGGCTACAGGCAAGATGTTGATTTAAGGGTTTCCCTTTATTCACAACGCCCAACAAAGCTAACGAGCTTACAGATAATTTACCACGTATTATCTGAAATGTATAGTTTTCAAATCACTCTAAAAAATACAGAAAATAACAGTAAATACCATCAACGTGAACCGCCTCCGTGTGGGAAAATTCTGGAACATTCTGGCTAGCATTAGCTTACCCAAACTGACTGAGGTAACAGGGAGGCAAGATGAATGAACACAGCTAGTTCATAAATACATGAGATAAAGTTAAAATATTTAATTGTGATATCATTTTTGTGGGTAATGTAATAAATATATGCATTTAAATCATAAAAATAGAAATACAAAAGAGCTGTACTTTTCTCAACTGCAGGTGAACGTTGGAGTGAATTTCCGTTAAATTTAGAATTTTTGAATTTGAGCGCGCGGGCTGCAAGGCGCGTGCAGTGAGACGTTCCCTAAACATCTAAAACACATCAGTGAAACAGTCTGCGTTAGGTGTATATGGACAAAACTATTGGGACGCCTAACCATTACATCAACAAGGGCTTTAATGACACTGTATTCAAAAACATATGCTTTAGTATTGATTTTAATATGGAGTTGGTCCCCCTTTGCATCTAGAACAGCTTCCAAACTTATTGAAAGGCTTTCCACAAAATGTTGGAGCTTCTGTGGGAATTTGTGCCCATTCATTCTGTAGAGCATTTATAAGGTCAGCCGCTGAAGTTGGATGAGAAGGCCTGGCTTGCAACCTCCGTTCCAGCTCATCCCAAAGGTGTTAGATGGAGTTGAGGTCAGGGTCTGTGCATGACGTTGTCCAGATTGTCTTGGTATGCTGAAGCATTAAGATTGTCCTTCACTGGAAATAAAGGACTTAGCCCAAACTCATGTCCCAATACTTTCCTCTATAAAGTGTATGATAGATGCAACTGTTGGACGTTGCTGTTTTGTAAGTTGTAGTAATTTGACTGTAATGTGTAGATGAAAGACAAAAACACATTTTCCACTTAATTTATCCTCTATGCAGGTTAGTTTGGTTTTATTTTGTTTTTATTTGTGCCTGCTACTGTTGTTAAAATTTTCCTGATTAACACTAGCATGTTAATTGGAAGGAGTGTGCTCCATTCTGAATGATTTGGGTTTTTTTGTTTGTTTGACTTCGTTTGTTTTGTTTGTTTGTTTGTTTGATCATTATTATTTGGATTTTATTTTCTGTGGACATCACAGTTGCATCAGAATTGTGACATACATTCATGTAGAAGGATCACATGTTTTATAATGACCAATGTCCATTATAAATAAATAATTTAATACTGTTTACACTGCATCTTTTTCCACCAAACACAGTGGTATTATGGAAATGATAAGGTTTAGTAAAATTGCACTGAATAATGTAAAGGATGTTTGTGTGCACACACTAATCATAGCCCAAAATAGCACCAAATTTGGCTGAATTTAAAAATGATGAATTCCTATCACAAGGGGTAGGGTGGGGGGGTGTCTAATAGGCTGTTTTTTAACACTTTAAATGAATAAATGTCAGTAAGTAAATGGCATACTGTACTTTAAATGGTATGCACTTATAAACAAATGCACTCATAAATGTGTATACCCATATACGGGCACACAGCGGGGGTATTATTAGATACTCAAACAAGGAGAATTCCAACACTTCTCTGCTGTCACATGCGTTACACTGGCCATTAGTGGATTACTGATATACACACACACACACAATCAGTCATCTGACTGTAAATGCACTGTTAGGGGCATTCCTATCTCTCTTTACCAGCTCCATTCTTTTTTTATCTCCCCTTCTTCTGCACTGAGGTCCAGTTTCCAAAACAAATTTGAAGGCTGTGCAGTTTAATTAAAGTATTTAGTTCTATGTGCTGATCAAATGCTCCCAGATGGTGAACAACATTTTGACATTTATACCCCAAACCCAAAAAACTGATGCTTTTAGTAGAGAAAGTTGGGTTAGGTGTGTGTGTGTGTGTGTGTGTGTGTGTGTGTGTGTGTGTGTGTGTGTGTGTGTGTGTGTGTGTGTGTG